>MU680708.1:24562-51183 GCA_026770625.1 Nicotiana glauca | reverse complement strand
TTCAAATAGGGTAAGAACTAGTCAATACATGCTTAAAAGTTCATATTCTAATTATTAAACCAATTTTCCAATCCTAAATGTAAGATTCCTAAAATTTATCCATGGGCCCACGTGCCCAGATTCCGGAAATTTTTGAAGAATATTGTTACCCATAACCTAAGGATCAAGAATATATGATTTTTACTCCGTTCCCTAACAATTTTCGTGTTTAAATCTTGTTTTTACCAAATTCTAGGTTTTTCATCTAAAATCCTTGATTTTCCCTAATTTTTACATGTTAATCTACCCATAATTTATGTATTTAACTTATGATGTGTAGAATTTACTTACCTCTTTGATGATGATGGAATCCCTCCTCAAATGCTCTCAAAAATTGCCTAAGGTCAAGTAGGAAATGAGGGAAATGGGCTAAGTCTCGGACTAAAAAGCCACAGCTCCAGACGCAGAAGTCGCATTTGCGACTCCAGGCTCGTAATTGCGATGTCGCATTTGCAAAGATGCGACAAAAGCTTCGCAAATACGAAGCCTAGCCTTCCCCTGCCCTTGTCGCATTTGTGAAAAAAATCTTCACAATTGCGAAGATCACAGCCTCGATAATTCCCATCCCCCATTTCGCAATTGCGAACTTCCCCCAGCGCCCAGGCTCGTAAAAGCGAACACCTCGCAAATGCAATCATACCAGTACCGGCAATCCTGTTTCTCAGCAAATCACTCCAAAGCTATCCCGAATCTCACCCGAGCCCTCGGGGCTCCAAACCAAACACTCGCACAAGTTTAAAAACATAACACGAACTTGTACAAAGCCTCAAATCACATCAAACAATGCTAGAACCATGAATCGCACTCCAATCCAAGCTTAATGAACTTTGAAATTTCAAACTTCTACATTCGATGCCGAAACCCGTCGAATCACGTCCGATTGACCTCAAATTTTGCACACAAGTCATATTTGGCATTACGGATCCACTCCAACTTCTAGAATCGAATTCCGACTCCGATATCAAAAAGTCCACTTCCAGTCAAACATCTCAAAAACTTTCAAATTTTCTATCTTTAGCCAATTGGCTCCAAAATGACCTATGGACCTCCGAATTCACTTCTGATCGCGCTCCCAACTCCAGAATCACCATACGGAGCTACTCCCAGACTCGGAATCTGAAAGGGACATCGATAACACTGAAATGCACTTCAAGCCAAACTTATGAAATTTCTTCCAAAATGCTAACTTCCACAATAGGCACCAAAACATTCCTGGATCTTCCGAAACCTGATCCGGACATACGCGCAAGTCCGAAATCATCATACAAACATGCTGGAATCTTCGAATCTCAATTCCGAGGTCGTTTACTCAAAAATCCAATCCTAGTTAATTCTTTCAGCTTTAAGCTTCCGAAATGAGAATTCTCTCTCCAAATCAACTCTTAACTTTCCGCAATTCAATTCCAACCATGCGTACAAGTCATAATACCTAAAATGAAGTTGCTCATGGCCTCGAACTGTTGAACGACGCACTAGGGCTCAAAATGACCGGTCGGGTCGTTACATTCTCTCCCACTTAAACGTACGTTCATCCTCGAATGTGCTGAGAAATGCACTAGAGTAATCTGAAATCATTGTTTGACACCTCACGCATCTTCCCGTGCTACCACAACTCAGTTGAGCTCATTAGCTTGATAAATTCTAAAGATATTTCCTTTTATTCAAACAGATAAGCCTTAGAGCCTAATTCCAACATCCGGAATTCTATGCCCACTTGTTTCCAACATACACTCCCCGTATCAATAACTACACGTAACCCCAAACACGACTGCATACCGTAGCTGAATTCACAACTTGCACAACTTCACTCATAGAACCACATTGACATTCTCTGATTAAATAAACCGAACTTCCACGAATCTTATGCTCCCATTGCACCTTAAGACAAGCTCTTATAATATCGCTACGACGAAAGAGATGTGCAGAATTTCATAATCGGCTGCCGAATCAACAAATCATTAGGTCTATACTCCTAACGAGAACTATCACTCCGTTCTGAACCGAATAATGGCCTTAACTTCTTAATGTATTTCCTATAATCAAATTGCACTGATCCTAAATCCA
Organism: Nicotiana glauca; assembly: GCA_026770625.1. Classification (NCBI taxonomy): domain Eukaryota; kingdom Viridiplantae; phylum Streptophyta; class Magnoliopsida; order Solanales; family Solanaceae; genus Nicotiana; species Nicotiana glauca. Next base: position 49,080 of record MU680708.1, on the reverse strand, counting down.
ATGATCTCGTCTTATCCAGTACGAACTGCTCAGGCAATAAGCTACCCCAGATATAATCAAAAGTTTCATATGATGCCACCATGTGCCAATAGGCTACCAATTCGAACGCGATACGAAAGGAAAACGATCTTTAGAAGGAATTACCTAACTCATGCACTAATACAGACTATACTTAGAAAATAGGAAACATAACACATAAAAACAAATATGAGGAACTGCACCGAACATCACACTGTTGCGGCGCGCAACCCGATCCCAACAACATACCCATGACGGCGTGCCACCCGATCCACACATAAAACTCACATAAGGAGATATACGTCGAGCTAAATTGCTCGCTAAAGCGAAATACCAAATATCGCTCAGAAACACGCTAGGTGCATAATACCATCCCTGAGGGAATAGATAGCACCATAGGCTAAAAAAATTCAAGCACAACTGAGGTGCGATACCCAATCCGAATCTCGAGAACCATCCTGCTCATATAACATCATCGCTATGCAGAATATCAACACATAAGTGTCACACCTCCTTTTTACCCGCACCCGCAGGGGCAGGGGGAGTAGAGGGAGTTTTCCCAATTAAAGGACAATCGAAACGGGATTCGTTTATTAAGAGATTCAGAGTCGCCACTCGGGAGATTTATGGTGTCCCAAGTCACCGGTTGAATCCCGAATCGAGGAAAAGATTGACTTTGTATTACAGTCCGCGAATCAAAAATCCGGATAAGGAATTCTGTTAACCCGAGAGAAGGTGTTAGGCATTCCCGAGTTCCGTGGTTCTAGCACGGTCGCTCAACTATTATATCCGGCTTAATTATCTGATTTTAATACATGTTTTAGCTTATGTGCTTTTTAACCGTAAACCGCTTTTATTATTATTTTTAAGGAAAATTGAACGTCGTTTAAAATATGTCTTTGGATCGCGTCACATAAAATTCACCCGCAGTCCGAAACACATTTTATCCAACGTTTTAGGATTTGGATTTGGGTCACATGAAATGCACACCCGAGTTTAGGAAGGTAAAATTATTAAAGGCACGCCTAAAGTGACTAGCGCGTTATTATCTTTGGGGAAAATCGTGAAATTTGCTAAACGGCCCCTTCCGACATCTAAGTAGTTATTAACATCTATTGAGGGCCCCGCAACTTGTGCGTTTGATTTGGCGAGGCTCGTCTCGTTTATTTTAAAAGGATAGTCCTAAAGTGACTACATTTTTCTATTTTTGTTCGTCTCTAAAAATGAAAGAAGAAAAAGTCCTAATTGATTTACATGCTTGAAAAGCTCGGGCCTCCTATTAGTTATCAGATTACAATATATGATAATGGAAAATTGCACTCGAACTCGTAAAAATGGAAAATTGTTTCGTGCCTTATTCTATAAGCGAACTACTAAAGCTGAAATTATAATATGCATACGAGATTGAAAAATGTTTAAAAAAAAAACTAACCATTCTCCAAGTTGATTTAAACTAAAAAATTTAGATGATTGAGACTAATGGAATTAACTACTAGAAGATGTTATTAACTGGATTCAAACACTGGCCTATATACTGCCTAACGGAATCAGATTCTTGGTAGAGTTAGCTAAATAATTAAGGCTACATTGCACTAGGAAGAATGACGAATCACTAATCCATTAGAGTACACAGTCCTAAAATCTGTCTTAAATACAAACATCAATTAAAGATGAAGTCTAAGTAACCAATCCATTAACTATTTGTTCATTATACAAATTACACAACTAACTACATTTAATCTGCAATTGACAACTACAAATTGTAGTTTAAAAACCAAACAGTTCCAGTTAAGTACAAAACTACACCATGCATTCTTATTGAGTCATGAAACTAGACTATACAAATACTTATCACATATCTATTAAACTGCCATTTCATTTCACTTTTACATCTCACAGCTACATCAGTGTTGATTCGAAAGTGTACCTGGTATTGGAAAAAAAACATGAACAAAGGAGGAAGATGAGTGATCAGCAGAGCAGTAGCATACAACAACAGCAACAACCAGCAACAGATAGAGAACCCAGCAGAATAAATCCCAGGAAAACCAGTAGCAATTTCAAAGATACCAAACAGTAACACCAACACCAGAAACAACAACCAATGTAACATTAACAAATAAACAGTGCAGACCAGAAATAACAAACTCAGGAAACTACTTGAAAACCCCAACAATACCAAGCTAAACCAGAGAAATCCCAGAGACAAACAGAAGGCAGAAATCAACTCAAAAATGCAATGAAGCGGTAGTTTGATTTCTGTTTTTCAAACTCTCTCGAAGAAAACAGGAACTCTACTCTCTTTCTGATTTTTTCAGCTAACTCTCAAACTAAACTGACTTCCTAAACCTTAGAAGCCAGCCAAGACCTTCAGAAAAGAACTCTGATTTCTATTCTCAAAAATCAGCCTATTTGAACTCTAAAATCACTGAACTTTTTAGATTGAAAAAGCCAGCCAAATTAAACTTAAACTCTGGACTTCTTGTGTTCAAAATCCTGCCCCTTTTCTGTTCTAAATGATCCTATTTATAACCAAAAAAATAGGCCTCTAAGTCTGCCTCGAACTCCCCAGACCACATTCTTCCCATCCCCTCTAATTTCCCACGCCTTAATGTCTTCTTGATTGAAGTTAATTGGTTCCCCATGCTTACATACTTGTCCCTTCTTGTTTCAATCAAGAGTCATGGGTGTATTATAGTATTACTATTAACTCCCATGCCTATTGTTTGGTTCCCCACTGATATTAAACTAGTGATATTTAATTAACCACTTGACAGACCCTTTAAGTTTAAACTAATTAAAACCCTATTAAAACCCAAAATTACCCCTGAATCCCCTGTGTATTACTGCCCTGCCCTAACCTCTTTAATTTGTATTAAAACCCTTCAATTCTAAACCTGTTCAAACCTTTTAACTGACCAAAATTGTTTCCTAATTGATCACCAAATCACTACAGCTATAACCAATTCCTAATCAAATTCACACGATAATCAAACTCAAATTAGATCACATAGCATCTGATCAAAGTGGAATGTGCTAATCATATTGGGAGTCAATCCTGGTCAACTCAGACCAAATGATCGAGCAGGGAGTCAATAATACAAGCAAAAACTGAAACCAACTAGATGATCATACACCTAATTGTATTGGAAAACAAAAGAAGAGACAACCAAATGAACTGAGCGTACCAACAAGCTCAGTTCTTAGTTCAAGCATATCAACAGGCTCATTCTCAATCACAAAATTAGAACAGAAAGAAGCAGGAGGGGAAGCCTACCATGTTAATCTAGCATTCAAGCATGAAAGACTAATCGACGACACTTATTCCATCGATTATACAAATTATAACATATACAATTGACAACGCACAGAAGCAATGATAAAATTTGACCAAATAAAAAGGTCCGTAGAAGGAGGAGAAGATGCTTGACAAAACCAAAAAATTAATACAACAAATCTAACAAATATCAATAACACCAAAATAGAACAAAAGGGGAGGAAAGATACCTCAGATAATCGAGAAACAAACGAACTCGGACTCGAACTTTTGGGGTCAAATCGACCTTAATCGAGTGTTCTTGTCCGAGACCACTCGACTAATGTCGATTAGGAACCCCAAATTTCCCTTGATTTCATACATAACCCAGGTATAGGTTTTCTAGGGTTCTTGGTTCGATTTGGGGTTCGAAAGGTTCTAGCAAGATTCGAACCAAACCAAGTGTGTTTTGGGCACGAGGGAGGTCAGGGGGTGCCAGGGTGTGAGTTTGGGCTTGGTTGGGGTAGGTCCAGGTTTTGCTCGAATCTTAGATTGAAGATTCGAGAAGTTCCAGGTTGATTCGAAGCAATTGGTTAACGGATTTGGATTGGGGGTGGTTAGATGCTTAAGGGTTGTTAATTTGGTGACCGACGGCGTTGTTGTCGCGGGGTTTCAGGTGGAGGAGTTCTAAGGCGGCTAGGGTTTTGGTGAAGGAGTGTTTGTTCAGTCTCTGAGTTTGAGAGACGATGAACCAGGTGAGGAGGTGTTTTGATTGGGGGGCTGGGTATGAGATTGGTCATATATACGGAAGAGGGCGTTTGATCTTGGCCGTTGGATCAAGCACGATCAACGGCCTGGATCATTTTAATAATGGGTAACGACATCGTTTGGTGGCAAAGGGACCGGGTTTGTGTTGGTCTGAACGGGTCGGGTCAGGGCACGGGTAACGGAGATGGATTTCGAGCCGTTGGATGGTTTTGGATGAATGGTCGAGATCTGTTGACGTTGAAACGACGTAGTTGAACTACCATACTATGTCGTTTCCTAGTTCTGTGAGAATGGTCTTTTGGACCGGGTAAGAAAATATTTTGGGCCTGGACTTTGGTCAAATTAAAACGGCCCAGTTCCGATTTTCTTCTCCATTTTTGTTCCTTTCTTTTTCTCTTATTTTTCTGTTTAATTCCTAATTACAAAAAACTCTAAAAATAAATTGTAAAACCAAAATTGACTTACAAAATATTAATTAACCCTTAATAACAAGTAACGCACAAGATTAAACACCAATTTAAAATAAAATCACACAACTAGACCTTAAATGCTAAAAAAATGCAAAGTACATATTTTTGTGATTTTCTATTTTTTGAAACAAACTTAATTACTCCTAATTGTAGAATTAAATCCTAAATGCAAATGTGACATATTTTTTGTATTTTTCGCTAATTTAAACAAATAAACACGCACACACAAATGCAAACAATAAAAGAAAAAATAACACAAAAATCCACAAAAATTGCGAATAACACAAAACTATTTAATCTTGAATTTTTGGGAGTAATTCTCATATAGGGAAAAAATCACGTGCTTACAGCTGCCCCTCTTTGTCAGAAAACACGAAGAGTTTTCGTGCAAAGATAAAGCGAGCGAGCGATTTTTGCCCGTTTGAATACTCCGTATGAAGCATTTTTTTTTTGAAATGATTTGACCGAACCTTTGCTTCAAAAGGTCTCTTACATATCCCTGGCTAAAAGGGAATCATGTCAATGTAGTTCGGGAAGTTTTGGTACCTGGGACTACCGTGGAAGCTGTGATTTTGTTGTTACTGTTGTTGCTGTTGCGACTACTGCTTGCCGACCTCCTTATTACACCGTGCTAAACAGAAAATAAGAAGCTATACTAAACTAGTCTATGAGTTACAAAATCTAATCTAGCTCTTAAACTTTCTTTTTCCTGTGTTTCTTGTGGCCTTGCTTCTTCTGATGTTTCTTCATTCTTGACTTGACTCGTATTCTTTCTTGTGAGCTTCGAATTATTTTTCTTCGAAGCTTGAACTGATCATTACTGCATTCCTTCTAATTTTTGAATTTATGCTGGGAGTTTCTGTTGTAACCCTCCGCTTTACTGACTTCAAATTTCAATGTATTCCTCTGTTATATGGGCATGCTCCCAACTTCAAAACTTGAAAATGTAACGACTGAAATGTATTCCTCTGTTATATGGGCGAGCTCCCAACTTCAACACTTGAAATTTAAAGACTGAAATGTATTCCTCTGTTGTATGGGCGGGCTCCCAACTTCAACTCTTGAAATGTAAAGACTGAAATGTATTCCTCTGTTATATGGGCGGGCTCCCAACTCCAACTCTTGAAATGTAAAGACTGAAATGTATTCCTCTGTTATATGGGCGGGCTCCCAACTCCAACACTTGAAATTTAAATACTGAAATGTATTCCTCTATTATATGGGCGGGCTCCCAACTTCAACTCTTGAAAATATAAAGACTGAAATGTATTCCTCTGTTATATGGGCGGGCTCCCAACTTAAACACTTGAAATTTAAAGACTGAAATGTATTCCTGTATTATATGGGCGGGCTCCCAACTTCAACTCTTGAAAATGTAAAGACTGAAATGTATTCCTCTGTTATATGGGCGGGCTTCCAACTTTAACTCTTGAAATGTAAAGACTGAAATGTATTCCTCTGTTATATGGGCGATCTCCCAACTTCAATACTTGAAGTATAAAGACTGAAATGTATTCCTCTGTTATATGGGCGGGCCACCAACTTCAACTCTTGAAAATGTAAAGACTGAAATGTATTCCTCTGTTATATGGGCGGGTTCCCAACTTCAACACTTGAAATTTAAAGACTGAAATGTATTCCTCTGTTATATGGGCGGGCTCCCAACTTCAACACTTGAAATATAAAGCCTGGAATGTATTCCTCTGTTATATGGGCGGGCTCCCAACTTCAATACTTGAAGTATAAAGACTGAAATGTATTCCTCTGTTATACGGGCGGGCTCCCAACTTCAACACTTGAAATTTAAAGACTGAAATGTATTCCTCTTTTATATAGGCGGGCTTCCAACTTCAACACTTGAAATTTAACGACTGAAATGTATTCCTCTGTTATATGGGCGGGCTCCCAACTTCAACACTTGAAATGTAAAGACTGAAATGTATTCCTCTATTATATGGGCGGGCTCCCAACTTCAACTCTTGAAATGTAAAGAATGAAATGTATTACTCTGTTATATGGGCGAGCTCACAACTTCAACTCTTGAAATGTAAAGACTGAAATTTATTCCTCTGTTATATGGGCGGGCTCTCAACTTCAACACTTGAAATATAAAGACTGAAATATATTCCTCTGTTATATGGGCGGGCTCCCAACTTCAACACTTGAAATATAAAGACTGAAATGTATTCCTCTGTTATATGGGCGGGCTCCCAACTTCAACACTTGAAACGTAAAGACTGGAATGTATTCCTCTATTATATGGGTGGGCTCCCAACTTCAACACTAAAAATATACACGCCATCGTCCTCGTTGCATCCTGAACTGTTTTCCTTCTAACTTGAATTATCCTCCTCCAGAACTGCTTCCCTCGGAACTGGTGTTTCATTCTTCTGCCAACTGCTGGGGATAACATTGTTGGGGAATTATTTATTTACCTGCTAGGGAATTATTTACTTACCTATTGGGGATAATACTGCTGGGGGAATTTCATTCCTTCAAAACTGGTGCTTCATTTTTCCGAAGATTGTTGGGGGGTAACCTTGGCTTTCTGCTTTTACTGAGCACAAGTTTTATCCTTTTGTTCTGTCCGCTAGGGATACAACCTTCTTCATTAAAACTTGTTATTTTCCTTCTTTCCACATGGCTGGCGATAACACTGGTTCAAGGACCACTTCCCTTAAGACTGGTGTTATCTTTATTCTTCTCCGAGTGGATATCTGACTTCCAGAAAATTTTCAAAATGAAAGGCAAATTTTCTGCCCCAGTTTGATAATCTTCCTTGTGGCAGGCCTTTCTGCCATCAATGCCATTTCCTTTTTCTCCTTCAAATCAAAGAAAATTTGTTAGTCAAAACGTGGTGAGTTTTTGTGCCACTCCTGTTGGGGATGGTTTTTCCATTTCTCCTTCCCTGCTTTGCGTTCCATTACACTATCAAAACTTGCTGGGGGATGATATTATTTGTTGGGGATGATATTACTGCTGGGGCTGATATTCCTCCTGCTCTTACAACGACTTAGCCGATAACTTCCGACCTTCTTGATGATTCCTTTTCCACAAATTTCTCAAATGTTGTTTTCCCACCTTCGCTCTATATTTTCCCCGAAATCCTAGACCAATCCATCATTTTGGTCTTGCAACAAACGTATTTCTCGTTCCATTGTATTATCTTGGGACTGTCCTATCCGCATTTTTGCTTTGCACAATCTTGGAAACTGGTAGTAAGCTCTGAAAATCCTTCTAAAAAACAAACTACTTATTGAAAAATCTCCAACAAACGAAATGAAAAATGATGAAGATAGAAAAAAGAAAAATCTTTCTGAACAACTGCTGGGGGAAGAAAAAAGAAAAGAACTTATCTGGATGGTGTAACCGATCCTAATGATCATGTCGTGCATTCCGGATTCAACAACCCAGTCTATTCATATCAATCAATTCTTTTTGACGACCTTATTTTGCATTTCAAAGGCCCCGTAACCCAACTCTTTTGCCGAACCAACAACTTGTTCTGCTTGATGCCTCGACGGATCCTTTTCGTAGATCTTATCTTATTTGCCCCTTTTTAACCCCTTGTCGTCTCATAGTTCCCTTCGAGGGGTTTTCACTAATAAGACTCTCTCATTTCCCTCAACAGACGTTGCCTTATGGTGCCCGTGAAGGTTTTCACCGATAAGACTCTCTCATTTTATTTCTCTCAACTTTCGTCGCCTCAGCCTGTGAAGGTTTTCACCGGTAAGACTCTCTCATTTTATTTTTCTCAACTGGGGATTGGAGTGTTACCGATAAGACTCTCTCTGTTGAGGATTCGTTTGGCTATCAAATTCTTTTCAGCTTATGATCCTCTTCCTGCTGGGGATCAAAGTGTTATTCCCGGTTTCCGTTTGCCTGACTTGGAACTTCTCGGATACTGATCGGGAGGTCTTTTTGGACATCAATATGGTTTTTGTGTGTGGCTAAAAGAAAAGGGTATCAAAAGTTCAAAAATAATTTTGATGGGTAAAACATTACAACTCTTGGAATCAAACTTCTTTCCCAAACTTACAAATACAACTTTTGCCCCAGTTTTCTTGCTTGGGGATCTTTCGACTTTTATTACACTATGACCGAGCCTTGAGGCGCCTACGTATACTCTTTGAGGAATCAGGTCGAACGTAGTTCACACCTTCTTTGTTTTTCTTGTTACTTTCGCTTTTTATCGTTTTTTTAATCTCTTTTTTTTCATTTTTATTGCTGATTCCAAAAGAGGGGTATGAAAGAATAAGTAAGGCTTAAAAGGGGAAGCAAGGGTTAAAGTGTTTGGATAGAAGAACAAATTGCCTCCGTCATTTCATTCTCCGATACAATTCCAAATACAAACAAACAGAAATAATTACAACCAAAAGAAATCATACATGGTATCTCTTGACCGTGTCAGAATTGGTAGCCATGTCTATACATCTTCCTTCAATATCTGTCAGACATAAAGCACCGTTGGACAACACTCTGGTCACAATAAACGGTCATCGCCAATTCGGGACGAACTTGCCCTTTGCTTCGGCCTGATGTGGAAGGATCCGTTTCAACACTTGTTGCCCCACTTTGAATTTCCTGGGGTGTACCTTCTTATTATATGCTCTTTCCATCCTCTTTTGGTATAACTGGCCATGACATCCTGCTGCCAATCTCTTTTCATTAATCAAGTTCAAATGCTCCAATCGGGATTTCACCCACTCATCATGATAATCTAACTCTTGTACTATTAGTTCGAAATCAGATTGATTGTTTTTAGACTAGGTTGAAGATCCATCGTTCATGTCATGTCATTAGAACCAGTATAAAGAAAACTGTTCAGAAAAAGAAGACAAAATTTAGAACAAAATAAGGAATGAAGAAAAAGAAGAAAAACTTTCACTTTATTAAAATACGGGATAACAAGGTTTCACACTTTGACGAGCACAAAAAGAAATCTGGATTACAACCCTGGAATAATCCAGAAAAAAAGAAAGAAAATCAGAGCCCACCACCAAGACTCCCTCCGGATAGGAAGGGGAGTAGCCATCCAATTGTTGATTTTTGCTTTTAGCCCCACAAACTCTACATCCGCCTTGCTGGGACCTTCATCTACACACTGCACCACTGCTTTTCCACTGGTTGGTTTTTCTTTCGAACTATTTTCACTAGCACGAATCATCATTATCGTTTGTGAGGGCTCTTAAGCTCCCCTCCCTCGTGCACTAGTTCGATCATATGGGTATCATGGTGCGCGGGTAGCGGATTCTGATTAATGTTTGGTGCTTCTGGAGCCTGGACCTCGATCCTATTTGTATCAATAAGCTCTTGCATGACATTCTTCCCCTGAACAATATTCACAGCTCGCTGATGGATCAAGATTTATAGGCAGGGGATTTGGCAATTTGGGCTCAATGGGATTCAACAGGCCTAACTGCCTCAATTTGTGGAATAGAGTAGTATAGGATTCTCCCAGCAGAGTATATTTCTGCTTATTCTCATTCTTGAAAACTTTATTTCCCCGAAACCCTGACCCTAGAGGATTTCTATAGGCCCTCGGAGGTGGATATGTGTTTTGTGGATGCAAATATGTATTTTGGGGAGCCGACGCACGCCACTGCGGGCGAGCCGGAGGCTGGGTATAAGTTTGGGCGTGATGGACAAAGAAATGTGGCTCTTGTGGTGAGTAGTAGGGCTGTGGAGGGTAATTTGGAGTGTGTGGGTAATTTGGGTGATGGGGTCTGGGTTGATAGTGAGGGGAAGGACCTCTGGATCTGGACCAAGTACCTGCCTCGATTGTTGCGACCTCTTCCCTTTTCTTCTTCCCGAGCGCACCTCTTGTGCCGCTCTGGATGGCCTGAGTGGTTGCTTTAATTGCTGAATAGCTCAGGATTTTGTTGGACTTAAGCCCCTCTTCAATCATACCGCCCATTTTTACTACCTCATTGAAAGATTTGCCAACTGACGTTACCAGGTAACCAAAGTAAGTTGGCTCCAAAGTCTGCAAAAAGTAGTCCACCATTTCCCCTTCCCTCATCGGAGGATCAACCCTTGCTGCCTGCTCTCTCCAGCGGAACCCAAATTCCTGGAAGCTTTCCCCAGGCTTCTTCTCGAGTTTCAGCAATGTGAGACGGTCAGGGACGATCTCAAGGTTGTACTGGAAGTGAACTGCAAATGCTTGTGCCAGATCGTCCCAGGTGTACCACCTGCTAGGATCCTGCCTTGTGTACCATTCCAGTGCAGACCCACTTAAACTCTAACCAAAATAATCTATCAGCAGCTCGTCTTTTCCCCCGACCCCTCTCATCTTACTGCAAAAACCTCGCAAATGTGCCATTGGATCACTGTGTCCCTCTTATAGGTCAAACTTTGGCATCTTGAACCCTGCCAACAATTGAACATCGGGGAAAGGACACAGATCTTTGTAGGCCACACTGACTTGGCTTCCCAACCCATGCATATTCCTGAAGGACTGCTCCAGGCTTTTAAATTTTCGAAGCACTTCGTCCTGCTCTGGGCTCTTTACCGGCTTTTCAGTTTCTACCGGGATCTTAAAGTGAGGATTACAAGTATGAGGTTCGGGTACTTTGAAGGTAGGTTCAGGAGAGTAGGATTGGTTATCGTGAGCCTGAAACAACGGCTCATTGGATGATCTTTGAAGCGTGGCTGGAGGGGGTGCCACGAAAACAGGAACATTTGGTGGAGGAGGGTTCTGATTGGGCGGTAGAGCTTGGGGATCGTATGCACTTCTTCCCTGATAGTATTGGTGACTTGGGAAGCTTGTCAAAGGACCGGGGTGAGGGTATTCTGACATCTGTCCTGGTGGGAGAGTAGGAGTAGCGGGAGGGTCGGGTACCTTTTGTACCTTAGCCAAGGCTAGTTGCGTTTCTTTCATCTCCTGTCTCATCTTATCCATTTCCTCCTTCAGCATTTGATTCTCCATCCTTTCCTCCTTAATACTTTGGTTTGAACTAGTCATGCTTTTTAGTATGGGCCTTTTGGATCTTGTTTGGTAATGGTAATCTGCCAGAACATTCTAACAAACTAACTGTTTTGAAATCTCTGGAAAACAACAAACTTGTCAGCGTTAGAGTTTAACATATATAGCAATTGCACGTTGGAGGATGCAATGTTCCTAGGCAGTTTAACCATTTCTAACATGTCTTTGCTCTGACCGTATGCATCATCCCGGCTTATTTTATTTGCGCCTCTTTTCTTTCTTCTTCTTTTTTTTTTTTAAAAAAAAACAAGACTCCTTTGTTTTCAAAAACACATCTCTTTCTTTTTCCATTTTTTCAAAATTTTGGCAGAGTTTTGACACTACTTGGGCATTGGTTTTTCTAAAAACAAGTAGTTATCTCTCTACACTGCTATTTTTCTCTTTTTCTCTTTTTCTCTTTTTTTCACAATTTTCCAGTATTCCCAATTTTCGGAAGTCGGTCAGCATGCAAGTCCGAAACAAATAAATGCATAAATCAAACATGATGTAGCAGGATGGTCTTTTCACTTCAGGTTGCTTGTCCTAGACGGACCCAACCCCTGTGTTGAGTCCCCTAAGTCAAATGCACATGATGCAAATAAACGTTCCTACTAGGGATCCGGCATGAAGTTGTGTTATTCTAGGTTCAAAACCTGGGTGTTTGTTCTAAACCTGGCTTACCCGAGCGGACAGCTCGAGCCGAGGGGGAGACAGCATACCGGGAATACCGAAGCTTCACCGGCTTTGCAACTCATCCGAACCTCGTTCTAAAATTGGGGGTAGACTCTATACAGAAAATAAGTTACATGAAGTGCACCCTTCTTCATGATTTAGAAGACTCAGAGAAGACATGGGTTTCAGCACAGTTTATATACAGTTCACAAAATATCAAAGCGGTAAAAGCAGTCAATTAGCACATTAGGCGCAAATCAAGCAATAAAATCAGATAAACCCAAACACATCAATTTATTCTAAGCTCGAATTCTAACCCTGAACCAATGCTTCTGGGTCTCCATTCCCCAGCAGAGTCGCCAGAGCTGTCACACCTCCTTTTTACCCGTGCCCGCAGGGGCAGGGGGAGTAGAGAGAGTTTTTCCAATTAAAGGACTATCGAAACGTGATTCGTTTAATAAGAGATTCAGAGTCTCCACTCAGGAGATTTATGGTGTCCCAAGTCACCGGTTGAATCCCGAATCGAGGAAAAGATTGACTCTGTATTACAGTCTGCGAACCAGAAATACGGATAAGGAATTCTGTTAACCCGGGAGAAGGTGTTAGGCATTCCCGAGTTCCGTGGTTCTAGCACGGTAGCTCAACTATTATATCCAGCTTAATTATCTGATTTTAATACATGTTTTAGTTTATGTGCTTTTTAACCATAAACCGCTTTTATTATTATTTTTAAGGAAAATTGAACGTCGTTTAAAATATGTCTTTGGATCGCGTCACATGAAATGCACCCGCAATCCGAAACACATTTTATCCAACATTTTAAGATTTGGATTTAAGTCACATGAAATGTACACCCGAGTTTAGGAAGGTAAAATTATTAAAGGCGCGCCTAAAGTGACTAGCGTGTTATTATCTTTGGTAAAAACCGTGAAATTCGCTAAATGGCCCCTCCCGATCTAAGTAGTTATTAACATATATTGAGGGCCCCGCAGCTTATGCGTTTGATTTGGCGAGGCTCGTCTCGTTTATTTTAAAAGGATAGTCCTAAAGTGACTACATTTTTCTATTTTTGTTCGTCTCTAAAAATGAAAGAAGAAAAAGTCCTAATTGATTTACATGCTTGACAAGTTCGGGCCTCCTATTAGTTATCAGATTACAATAGATGTTAACAGAAAATTGCATTCAAACTCGTAAAAATGGAAAATTATTTCGTGCCTTATTCTATAAGCGAACTACTAAAGCTGAAATTATAATATGCATAAGAGATTGACAAAATATTAAAAAAAAAACTAACCATTCTCCAAGTTCATTTAAACTAACATTTTTAGATGATTGAGACTAATGAAAATAACTACTAGAAGATGTTATTAACTGGATTCAAACACTAGCCTATATACTGCCTAATGGAATCAGATTCTTGGTAGAGTTAGCTAAATAAGTAAGGCTACATTGCACTAGGAAGAATGACGAATCACTAATCCATTAGAGTACACAATCCTAAAATCTGTCTTAAATACAAACACTAATTAAAGATGAAGTCTAAGTAACCAATCCATTAACTATTTGTTCATTATACAAATTACACAACTAACTACATTTTATCTGCAATTGACAACTACAAACTGTAGTTTAAAAACCAAATAGTTCCAGTTAACTACAAAACTACACCATGCATTCTTATTGAGTCATGAAATTAGACTATACAAATATTTATCACATATCTATTAAACTGCAGGTACAACACTAATTCATCAATCACCCTAGCATTTCATTTCACTTTTACATCTCACAGCTACATCAGTGTTGATTCAAAAGTGTACCTGGTATTGAAAAAAAAACACGAACAGAGGAGGAAGATGAGTGTTCAGCAGAGCAGTAGCATACAACAACAGCAACAACCAGCAACAGATAGAGAACCCAACAGAATAAATCCCAGGAAAACCAGTAGCAATTTCAAAGATACCAAACAACAACACCAACACCAGAAACAACAACAACCAATGTAACAGTAACAAATAAACAGTGCAGACCAGAAATAACAAACTCAGGAAACCACTTGAAAACCCCAGCAATACCAAGATGAACCAGAGAACTCCCAGAGACAAACAGAAGGCAGAAATCAACTCAAAAATGCAATGAAGCAGTACTTTGATTTTTGTTTTTCAAACTCTCTCGAAGAAAACAGGAACTCTACTCTCTTTTTGATTTTTTCAGCTAACTCTTAAACTAAACTGACTTCCTAAACCTTAGAAGCCATCCAAGTCCTTCAGAAAAGAACTTTGATTTCTATTCTCAAAAATCAGTCTATTTGAACTCTAAAATCACTGAACTTTTTAGATTGAAAAAGCCAGCCAAATTAAACTTAAATGCTGGACTTCTTGTGTTCAAAATCCAGCCCCTTTTCTGTTCTAAATGAGCCTATTTATAACAAAAAAACAGGCCTCTAAGTCTGCCTCGAACTCCCCAGACCTCATTCTGCCCATCCCCTCTAATTCCCCACTCCTTAATGTCTTCTTGATTCAAGTTAATTGGTTCCCTATGCTTACATGCTTGTCCCTTCTTGTTTCAATCAAGAGTCATGGGTGTATTATAGTATTACTATTAACTCCCATGCCTATTGTTTGGTTCCCCACTGATATTAAACTAGTGGTATTTAATTAACCACTTGACAGACCCTTTAAGTTTAAACTAATTAAAACCCTGTTAAAACCCAAAATTACCCCTGAATCCCCTGTATATTACTGCCCTGCCCTAACCTCTTTAATTTGTGTTAAAGCCCTTCAATTCTAAACCTGTTCAAACCTTTCAACTGACCAAAACTATTTCCTAATTAATCACCAAATCACTATAGCTATAACCAATTCCTAAACGAATTCACACGATAATCAAACTCAAATTAGATCACATAGCATCTGATCAAAGTGGAATGAGCTAATCATATTAGGAACCAATCCTGATCAACTCAGAACAAATGATCGAGCAGGGAGTCAATAATACAAGCAAAAACTGAAACCAACTAGATGATCATACACCTAATTGTATTGGAAAACAAAAGAAGAGACAACCAGATGAACTGAGCGTACTAACAGGCTCAAATCCTAGTTCAAGCATATCAACAGGCTCATTCTCAATCACAAAATTAGAACAGAAAGAAGCAGAAGGGGAAGCCTACCATGTTAATCTAGCATTCAAGCATGAGAGACTAATCGACGACACTTATTCCATCGATTATACAAATTATAACATATACAATTGACAACGCACATAAGCAATGATTTTGACCAAATAAAAAGGTCCGTAAAAGGAGGAGAAGATGCTTGACAAAACCGAAAAATTAATACAACAAACCTAACAAATATCAATAACACCAAAATAGAACAAAAGGGGAGGAAAGATACCTCAGATAATCGAGAAACAAACGAACTCGGACTCGAACTCGGACTCGAACTTTTGGGGTCAAATGGACCTTAATCGAGTGTTCTCGTCTGAGACCACTCGACTAAGGTCGATTAGGAACCCCAAATTTCCCTTGATTTCAGACATAACCCAGTATAGGGTTTCTAGGGTTCTTGGTTCGATTTGGGGTTCGAAAGGTTCTAGCAAGATTCGAACCAAACCAAGTGTGTTTTGGGCACGAGGGAGGTCATGGGGTGCCAGGGTCTAGGTTTTGCTCGAATCTTCAATTGAAGATTCGAGAAGTTACAGGTTGATTCAAAGCAAATGGTTAACGGATTTTGATTGGGGGTGGTTAGATGCTTAAGGGGTGTTAATTTGGTGACCGGCGGCGTTGTTGCCGTCGGGTTTCAGGTGGAGGAGTTCTAAGGCGGCTAGGGTTTCGGTGAAGGAGTGTTTGTTCAGTCTCTGAGTTTGAGAGACGATGAACCGGGTGAGGGGGTGTTTGGATTGGGGGATTAGGTATGAGATTGCTCTTATATATGGAAGGGGGTGTTTGATCTTGGCCGTTGGATCAAGCACGATCAACGACCTGGATCGTTTTACTAATGGGAACGACATCGTTTGGTGGCAAAGGGACCGGGTTGGTGTTGGTTTGAACGGGTCGGGTCAGGGCAAGGGTAAGGGAGATGGATTTTGAGCCGTTGGATGGTTTTGGATGAATGGTCGACATCTGTTGACGTTGAAACGACGTAGTTGAACTACCATACTACGTCGTTTCCTAGTTATGTGAGAAGGGTCTGTTGGACCGGGTAAGAAAATATTTTGGGCCTGGACTTTGGTCAAATTAAAACGGCCCAGTTCCGATTTTCTTCTCCATTTTTGTTCCTTTCTTTTTCTCTTATTTTTCTTTTTAATTCCTAATTACAAAAAATTCTAAAAATAAATTGTAAAACCAAAATTGACTTACAAAATATTAATTAACCCTTAATAACAAGTAACACACAAGATTAAATACCAATTTAAAATAAAATCACACAACTAGACCTTAAATGCTAAAAAATGCAAAGTACATATTTTTTTGATTTCCTATTTTTGTAAAACAAACTTAATTACTCCTAATTGTAGAATTAAATACTAAATGCAAATGCGACATATTTTTTGTATTTTTTGCTAATTTAAACAAATAAACACGCACACACAAATGCAAACAATAAAAGAAAAAATAACACAAAAATCCACAAAAATTGCGAACAACACAAAACTATTTAATCTTGAATTTTTTGGAGTAATTCTCATATAGGGCAAAAATCACGTGCTTACAATAAGAAATTTATCAAGCCATCTCACAACTCATACGGTGCAATATATATATCATTTCACGAAATAGCTGATGACAAATAACACCCTGACTGCTCTTCCATAAGGAACGCTTGCTGAAATGAACACAACTGGCCTGACGTAGGGCCCATATTCACATTTAAATCCATCCACCGACCTCAAGACGATCGTGATCGTTTCAAACTAGGCCAATAACCTTTCAAAGGTCCATACTAACTTCCCCCTTCTTATAACACACAAGAACAACCGTCATAACCAGAGTACTCATCCACAGTCCACAACTCAAAATCTGAGTGCCCTCCAGGCATCAATTCTCAATTTAACTAAATCACTACAACCTTCAAACTTGGTTTAAATCTTTAATCAATCCAGTGACTACATGCCACATTTATACAATCTTCATGTGGGACACACTCCCACAACCTACCATAACAAATAACTGGGTCTTACCTCCAACCCACCAGCCGCACTAACGCTGAAAAGCGATCAAGAATCATTAACCAGGATGCAAGCCTTTTTCACATAACACCGATCTCAGGTGATGCTGAAAACAATACCAACATACCTTAAACACCGAAACTCCTTTCCTGCTCATCCGAGATTGTGACATCCTTGTCCACACCGAGCTGTTACCTTGATCTTTACTTTAAATTACATACCACTCACTGCACCTAACATGCCAACATACGATAGAACACGCTTTTCATCATAGCTTCGGAACCACTATTAGGTTACACTCATCATATAAAACTTTCCATTTAACTCACTTCAGGAGAACCATAGCAACACTGAAATGCACTTCAAGCCAAACTTATGAAATTTCTTCCAAAATGCTAACTTCCACAATAGGCACTAAAACATTCCCGGATCTTCCAAAACCCGATCCAGACATACGCCCAAGTCTGAAATCATCATACGAACCTGCTGGAACCTTCGAATCCCGATTCTGAGGTCATTTACTCAAAAATCCAATCCTAGTTAATTCTTTCAACTTTAAGCTTCCAAAATGAGAATTCTCTCTCCAAATCAACTCTGAACTTCCCGCAATTCAATTCCAACCACGCGTACAAGTCATAATACCTAAAATGAAGCTGCTCATGTCCTCAGACTGCTGAATGACGTGCTGGGGCTCAAAATGACCGGTCGGGTCGTTACAAGCAGGGGCAGAGCTACCGGACCAGACGATATCCTGGTAGAATTTTGGAGGTCTATGGGTAGAACATGCTTAGAGTGGCTGACTGGGTTGTTTAATGTTATTTCCAGAATAGAGAGGATGCTAGAGGAGTAGAGGTGGAGTACGGTGGTGCCATTGTACAAGAACAAAGCCGATATCCAGAGTTGTAATAACTATAGAGGTATCAAATTACTGAGTCATACCATGAAAGTTTGGGAGAGTATGGTAGAAGTGAGGGTGAGGAGGGCAGTATCTATTTCAGACAACCAATTCGGGTTCATGGCGGGGCATTCTACCACAGAAGCTATCCACCTTATTCGGAGGTTGGTGGAACAATATAGGGAAAGGAAGAAGGATTTGTACATAGTGTTTATTGATCTAGAGAAAGACTATAACAAAGTTCCTGGAGAGGTTCTATGGAAGTGCCTGAAGGCAAAAAGGTGTGCCGATTGCTTACATTAGGATGATTAAGGACATGTATGATGGAGTTAAGACTCGGGTTAGAATAATGGGAGGCGACTCGGAGCATTTTCCGGTTGTTATGTGTTTACACCAAGGGTTTGCGCTCAGCCCATTTCTTTTTGCCCCGGTAATGGATGCACTGACACACCATATTCAAGGGGAGGTGCCATGGGGTATGTTATTTGCTGATGACATAGTGCTGATTGATAAGATGCGAGGCGGCGTCAACGAGAGGCTAGAGTTTGGAGACAGACCCTTGAGTCTAAGGATTTCAAGTTGAGCAGGACTAAGACGGAGTACTTAGAGTGCAAGTTCAGTGTTGAGCCAATGGAAGCGGGATTGGACGTGAGGCTTGATTCACAAGTCATCCCTAAGAAGGATAGTTTCAAGTACCTTGGGTCGATTTTTTAGGGAGATGGGGAGATCGACGAGGATGTCACACATCGTATAGCAGTTGGGTGGATAAAGTGGAGGTTAGCGTCTGGAGTACTTTGTGACAAGAAAGTGCCTCAGATTCTCAAAGGTAAATTTTATAGAGCGATGGTTAGACCAGCCATGTTGTATGGAGCTGAGTGATGGACAGTCAAGAACTCTCATATTCAAAAGATGAAAGTAGTTGAAATAAGGATGTTGAGGTGGATGTGCGGGTACACCAAGATGGATAAAATTAGGAATGAAGTTGTTCGGGAGAAGGTGGGTGTCGCCCCCATGGATGACAAGTTGAGGGAAGCAAGTCTCAGATGGTTTGGGCACGTCCAGAGGAGAAGCCCAGATGCGCCGGTGAGGAGGTGTGAGCGGCTGGCTTTGGTGGGCATGAGGAGAGGTAGAGGGCGGCCTAAGAAGTATGGGAGAGAGGTGATCAGACAGGACATGGTGATGCTTCAGATTACCGAGGACATGACCTTAGACAGGAAGTTGTGGAGATCAAGCATTAAGGTTATAGGTTAGGAGGTAGTTGAGAATATCTCTATGGCGCCGCAGAGTGAGGCTAGTCTGTTAGGACTTGATCTTTGACTGTTAGTGTTTTATGTTGAGTCCACACTACTTTTTGGTTCCTCTTTGATGTGCTTTATCTATTGGTTATTGTTTTGCTTTTCACTTATTTTTTTGTTCTGGTTATGCTGTTCTTTGTTCTATGGTTTCAATTGAAGGTACTGATAGATTGCCTCTTTTCTTCTTCTTTTGTCTTCTTGAGCTGAGGGTCTTTCGGAAACAGCCACTCTACCCCTGCAGGGTAGAGGTAAGGTCTGCGTACACACTATCCTCCCCAAACCCCACTAGTGGGATTTTACAGGATTGTTGTTGTTGTTGTTGTTGTTGTTGTTGTTGTTATTCTTGGCACCTATGCGTGCATACACTATACATTCAAGATTTCAAGGGTACGACAATAATGCACAATTTGTACGCGTTTTCAGTCAATATAGCACTGCAATTTATTCAATCTTATTATGAATTTATAATTTTAACATCAAATGTGTTAACCCTGCGCTTATGGCAGACTGGTCATGGCAAAAATCCACGACATACCTGACCTAGTAACGGTATAGCTTAGAGGAAGTACAATATCGACAGCAAGTAGAAATACTCACAACATTCAGCTTGAATTATTATGTGCAATCTATCTAGTATTTATCTGTATTCCTAACTTAAAATTGTAGATTTGCAATGTAGTGCAGTAATTGTTAATCTCTAGCTATGTTACTCCTAATAACAATATTGTTACAGTGTCGTGAAGGATAAGCAAGGGTAATGTGTAGCACCAACGGATTATAGATGACATCAAGCGGCGGAGCTAGAGCTTGAAGTTCATCTTAAATACTAGGTTCACAATCAAATTTATACTTCCCTAACATCTAAACAAAAATTAATAGGTTCAATCAATCCCGTACCAAATTCTAACTCCTGTCTTAATCTGCGTGGCATGTAAAAATAATGCTTAATAAAGAAGGTATAAAGCTTTAAGTTTGAAACTTTGAGAGTGAGATCATGGTTTCACATATCATGATAGTGTAATTATAACAGTACAAGCTAGTTCCTCGATCCATCATTTTCCTTCTTTTATGCTTCCCAGAGTTTTAAGTTTTTTACAGCAAAAGTTTACTCGATCTGTATGACTGGCACGTATCCTATTGTAACTTGTCAGTGTACTGCTGCCATATAGGCGTGAGCTAATTTGTGCTTCAAGAAATGTATTGCTACAAATATACGCATATTTTATCCAGATATATTCATACTCATGTGAAAACAGCCCATGGCGAATCTTAGAAAGACAAGTAGCGACATTCTCGACCTAAAATCAGTACTCTCTGCTACTTTTTCTGCGGCCAAATTTTTCATCTTCTGCCATAAGCATTTCTTGCTCATCATACTCTTTGGACAACCAGACATTCATGTTTCTCCAAGATTGCTGTACTTGGAATTATTTTTTTGTCATCAATAAATAGGTTGAAATATAAATAAATTAATGCAATTTGCTCCTTATTTACTTGAGGGGATATGTATTTTTATAGTGCAAGGTGAAAATATTTTTTGTGGAATTGCCATTCATGCAAAAGTGGTAAATAGAATTAATTTCGTCTTTTATTGTTAACAGTCATGCACTCTAATTCGATTTCAGAGAAATTACACATCATGAAAAGATTTTTAAATTTAATCCATGAATCACTTTTTTTTTTATGTTTGTAGTGTTCCCCACAACTGTTTGTGTGTAACTCGATTAATATCATGCCCACCAAAATTAAAGCTAATGGCCTCATACTTCGTATTTTAGCTAGGAATTATTCAATAGATGGAAGGGCCATCCCGTTTGGCGCCACATATAGAAACAAACTAGCTATAATTAAGTATTTAGCATAATTATAGGTGAGGTATATTAATCCAAAAAGGATGATGATTAACCTGTTAAAAATTAACGGTAAAATCTCATTGAAAATATAAATTTTTTACCGGTATATAAAACTTAAATTTTAAATCATACTATGTGACAGGGGCGAACAAGACTTTATTTAATATACATGTAAAGATTCCTTTTAACAGCGTATTAAGGTACGTAAATTATGATAAAAAAATGTGATAGGGTTTACAAAACAAGACCATAAAGAATGATTAAATGACTTCCTTATCTACTAAGATAGCAAATGGGGAGCACATGCAATTTGCAAATCCACACAGGAATGATAAGAGACCAATCAAAAGAAGATATAGTATTGAAGAGGCAAAGACATAGCTTCTCTTTCAATATATTTTCTTTTTCCCAAAATTGCCAAATTAAGAAGCAAGAATATTCTAGCTAGGAGCTGAAGGAAAATCCTTGTTAGTTGTAGCACTAGTATTTGTCATGTCACCAAAGTAACCCCACACCAACAACAAATATTATAATCTGTCACTAGCATTTTACAATAAATAATCATATCATGGAAAAACTATCCATCAATCATTGATTCCACCACTCATTGATTGTCTTTGGATCCTATGAAAATGTATTTTACCGCCTCCTTCATTTCAAAAATCAAAATACATACTCTTTATCAGACATTTAAAATATCCTTTAATAGCATAATTATAAAAGATACTTCATTAATTTATTCTCTTTCTTAAATAATTAACTAATGATTATATACCTTCTTGGAATGATAGGAATGAACTAAAAATAATAGTGGATATTTTTTTATTTTTTAAGAAACAAATATTTTAGACTTTTTTTTTTTACTATGATAATGATAAGGAGGACCGAAGTGGTATAATACTTCTTGTGGAATTTGGAAGTAGCGTTCGAAATATTTTGCAATGGGGAATGAAAACACTATATACAGTGACCACAGGGAGTATGAAGGTAAAGAGGAACAGCAAAACAGGTGAAAACTAGCAATGACGAAATACTTCCAAAAACATGTTCAAAATTTTAGAGCCTGTTTGGACATAAGGAGTTTTTTCCTTTTTTCCAATTATATTTTTTCGAAATTATCGGTTGTTCATAAAAATTATCGGTTTATTTTAGAATTTTATAATTCTTTTGTCGAAATGCCCACTTAGTAATCATCTCAGGTTGGAACCAGAGATGAGATGAGGCCTCAATAAGATTTACGTCCAATATTATTAGAACTTCATCATCCATCAAAAGAAAAAAGAAAAAGAAAATGGAAAATCCTCTACTCTAGTGGTGGGCACATGGAATAATGTGGGACCATGGTTTGATGGATGGAACATGACATGTGGATCAGTCAAGTAAATTGACTGGTCAAAATTTACCATTATTCAAATAAAACAACTGACTCAAAAGTTAAAGGGGATTGTTGTGGAATGTATAGAAAAAAGAGCCTCGATTTGCAATTTTAAAAACAATAATTCAGGTACTGCAGTGCAACTTTAGCATCTCTTGTGGAGAAAAGAATCTGCATGCGCCTGGATTCCCATTTCTTGGCTTCACTATAAATGCAACAAGTAGTGATAAAGAATGGAGTATTAATTTTCAGAACGTTCTAATCAGATCAGGAAATCAAACATAAGATTTGCCTTGTGCTTTGTGCATGCGCAGGTCATTGGAAAACGTTTTGTTCACTTGTCACTTTGAAGATATGCCTTATAATTCCGAATATTTTATCCATCAAATTAACAACTTTAGGCGTTGTTAGCTACTTTCTCCCATTCCATTTTAATTGTCATACTTATTTAAATTAATTTTTCCAAAATTTATCGTTTTTAAAAAAATACTTTGGAGAAACTTGAACTTTTTCACTTTTATCCTTGCTTTTATTATATGAAAAGAGTAAACTAAAATCATAGAATAAATCAAGGTTATTTAATCAAAATATTATTTTAATTAATATTTTTTAAGGGGTATGCAACAACAAAAAATCGATAAGTGAAATAAAATAAAATCAGGGTGTACTTTTGAAGGCATGATTTTTTCGAATTTTGTAAAACATCCTTCATATTGCGATGAGTTGCTTTACCTTTGAAAAAATTAGATTCATTATTAGCTTAAGAACATTAATTCATGGATCGGTGTTTGTACTGCAGCTAATAGGTACTCCTATTTTACTTCAGTAGTCCTGGCTTTGTGTCTGTTTAGTTACCTCGAGTAGTCCATACATAATGGGAAAAGTTTCAAGAACATCTTTTACCAACAAGGGGTCTTTTGGCAGGATAAGTTGGAGAAAATATAGCTTTTGGTATTATTGTATTTTTTTTTGTTTGGTATATTTTTTTAACTTATATATATTAATTATATAAATATTAGTTATATAATTTATTTGGTATTATCTTATGCATAATTAATACATAACAAACCATTGTATTAGCAATATCAAGGCTATTACTGCATACATTAGCATTATTAAAGATAAAATTATCCTTAAAATCTCTTACAGCTAAAGAATATGGAGGGTATTTTTGTGAATAACTCATTTTCTTAAAAGTTGTTCAATGCATGCATTTTAATTTTTAATATACCACACCAAACACTGAATGAAAAATAATCTCAACCTAACTAATACTTGCATTATAATATTTGCATTATTAATATATTTTATTCAGCATTATTCTTATACTTTCTACGGAACGAACCTGTAACTTTTGGACTAACCATGTATTTCCTTGATCTTTTCGTAGTCATTTCTGCGGTCAAATACTCCCTCAAGTTAGTTGAAGGAAGGAGCAATTTTCGGTAGCTTCCTTCAACTCCAAGTATTCTCATATATCCAAATCTTAGGTACAAAGATTAACTTGAAGTTGATTAATTAAGCAATATAAAGCCAATTGAATCCCAAAAATTTTACATGTGCCCCCTTCTTCTCCAAACTACACTATCATATCATCTTTAATTCACTGATTACTTGATTTAAAACTAATTTTATTTGATTATGTGTAAAATAAAGTAAACCATGCTAATCCCAGTAGTATGATTTAATAATATGGTTTCACATATGCCAGAAAAACATATCAAGGACAAATGCAATCATAGTGGTTCACACGGAAGTTAAGTTGCACCAACCCTTTAGT
>MU680708.1:8116-23594 GCA_026770625.1 Nicotiana glauca | reverse complement strand
TTTTTTTTTTTTTTTTTTTTTGTCCAGAGAAATAATAAAAATTAAGTGGTTGTATGGTCACCTTTTTGTCAAACATGCTATACTTCATCGTAAAACAAGCTACTTAGAATAGAAAATGGGCATTGTTAGCCATTTCCTTGACATTTATTTGACTACTAATTATGGTGAAGGTGTCCAAGCTCTGGCTTCACTTCTTTAAGATCTTGATCCATTAACTGATTAGTGATAAATTTATAAGTATCCAGCAATTACTTTTTGTTTTCGGTTTTCCTTTGGTAACAGCTATATATATATAACTGCTTTTGACCTTTTTGTTTTTCAAAATTATGACATGATTAAATAGATATATTAAATTTTTAAAACAGCAAAACTAATCAAATTTGACTACCAGTCTACCATATTTGTACCAATTTTCCATTTTAATTTCGTCCAATATTTGTGAACAATAGTTTTCATACAAATTAAGGAAGTAAATCTATTTGTCTCTTTAATAATAATAAATTATTCACAGAAAAATAAATAATTACCGTACAAAGTAGAATACGTGAAACAGTGAATAGTTCTAAGAGGGCCAAGAGAAGATAAGTGTACTACAAAAAAATGTAATGAGATAGATAAGATCTAGCCCTAATTATGCGATACAAATTTTAATTAATTGAAAATCAATAAGCAACAGATTAAAAAAAAATGTAAGAAAAAAAACAGAAAGACAAGCCCAACGACGTGGAGCCGGGGACATGGGTGAGTGGCATGTTTGGTGGTATCAGGGACCCACCAGATAATGGCAAATGTTTGGACACAACACGCGGCATGGCTAATAGCTATCTTGACGAATATTTCAGTTTCAAGGAAGAACAGAACCACTCTCAAATCAGATATTTCATAATCGTCACTCATCATCAGTTATAACTTAGTGGATGGTGGAGCCCACTAGTTATCCCTCTCAAGTAAGGAATAACCCCCTCCTCTAGGGCATACTATAGGTAGGTGACAAAAATTATATGGGATTCTTTTCGTAAAATGTGTTTTATTATTATATGAATGAAATTGATAAATTTTTTACCATACTTGTATTGGTCAAAATTTAACCATGACGACCAAGTTGCCTGACATCCCGCCTCAATAACCAGGCGGTGAAAGTCAATAGAGCCCACTCTATTTCTCTTCTAAGACATCCGACAAATCGGAAAGAGTATCGCCTAAAGTCACGACCATGATACGTCAGTGACCAAAAAGCGTCGAGTCAAGCAATGGGTAAAAGGACCTCGACTTTATATAGTCAACAAAAGCTCTCCATTGGGGGGCTTCTTCACTCTCCGAAGAAAGAGAGAACAAAAAGCTCCTTCCTAGTATCTTAGAAAATAGGGGAATGACCCCGAAGAATACATGTAAATCTACTTTCCCATCGATTAATGAGAAAGACATTGTTGAATCTTAATAATATCAGTCATGCCTCTTTCGTCTCATATGCAATCGTTATCATTAACGTTTCGATCTGGAATCAACTATATTTGGCTAGGATTTGCCCCTTCATCGTTGATTGATTTGTTCAAAAAGGTTTTCATATCTTTTGAGTCAAACAATTTGGCGCCGTCTGTGAGGATTTCTTAGTGGAAATTTCATAGTTTCTCCCAGATCGAAACCAAGAAGTACAATCACTCATCAAAAGGAGCGCGGAGGAAAAACTCAACCTACGCGAGACACATGAGCAGTGCAGGGAAGAAAGAATAGCCAAGCAAGATCACCTGGCCCAAAAATCTTCGCCCCATCAACCATCGATATACTAAACAAAGCAAGCGATGATTACCGACCTGTATTCTCCAACCGGACCACCAGGCGGGAGCGAAGAAAATCTCATCCTCACCTTTCATTCTTTGTCCAGGCAAGCACATAAGACTTACGTGGGCGAACGTATATAGGAACATCTCGATTGAAGGGCAAAAATTTCTTCAACACAACTGAAATACCCCCTGCCGGCAACATCTGTGAGCTGGACGACGGGAGTCAGACAAGAAAACCATAAGGCACACACTGCACGAACCTACAAATGAAACATTAACACCTCATATTCACCAGTGTTGCACCATCTGGGCAAGCGATACAAAACAGACTGGGACTCCCACGAGAGATGTCCAACTCTCCAGGAACATGAACGACGACAGGCTGTTATTTCAATAAGTTCGAAATAACACCCTTTAAGTCTAAGGACATTCGCCAAATGAAAAGAAGAGTTCGACCTCGATCGAACGACGATGGGTTGTTATTTTGATAAGTTTGAAATAACACCCTTTAAGGCTAAGGGCCTTCGCCAAATGAAAAGATGAGTTCGACCTCGACTGAACGACGACGGGCTGTTATTTTGATAAGTTCGAAATAACACCCTTTAAGGCTAAGGGCCTTCGCTAAATGAAAATAAGAGTTCGACCTCGATCGAACGACGACGGGCTCTTATTTCGATAAGTTCGAAATAACACCATTTAAGGTTAAAGGCCTTCTCCAAATGAAAAGAAGAGTTCGACCTCGATCGAACGACGACGGGCTGTTATTTCGATAAGTTCGAAATAACACCCTTTAAGGCTAAGGACCTTCGCCAAATGAAAAGAAGAGTTCGACCTCGATCGAACGACGGCGGGCTATTATTTTTATAAGTTCAAAATAACACCCTTTAAGGCTAAGGGCCTTCACCAAATGAAAAGAAGAGTTCGACTTCGATCGAACGACGACGGTCTATTATTTTGATAAGTTCGAAATAACACCCTTTAAGGCTAAGGGCCTTCACCAAATGAAAAGAAGAGTTTGACCTCGATCGAACGAAGACGGACTGTTATTTTGATAAGTTCGAAATAACACCCTTTAAGGCTAAGGGCCTTCGCTAAATGAAAAGAAGAGTTCGACCTCGATTGAACGACGACGGGCTGTTATTTTGATAAGTTCAAAATAATACCATTTAAGGCTAAGTGCCTTCGCCAAATGAAAACAAGAGTTCGACCTCGATCGAACGACGAATGCTTTTATTTTGATAAGTTCGAAATAACACCCTTTAAGGCTAAGGGCCTTCGCCAAACAAAAGAAGAATTCTACCTCGATCGAAAGACGACGGGCTGTTATTTCAATAAGTTTGAAATAACATCCTTTAAGGCTAAGGGCCTTCGCCAAATGAAAAGAAGAGTTCGACCTCGATCGAACAACGACAGGTCGGCATTTCGATAAGTTCAAAATGGCACCCCTAAAGGTCAACAGCCACCGAAAGAAAAGAAAAATCAGGACTCGTCAGACGAGCCTCTATCTTACACCAAATCCATGAATAGTTGAAACAAAAAATGAAGTACAAGGAGAATAGCGAAGAAAAGAACTCTTATTTACGCAAAGTCACAGGGCGGGCTACCGCCGCTTACATACAGCCCAAGCTAACAAAAAAACAAACAAACAAACAAACGACAGTCAACAAACAAAATGAAAAAAAAATAGAGGGCAACATTCTTCATTCGACATAATCGCCAAGGTCACCATCACCACTATCATCGCCGTTTCCAAGAGGTTCTCCATCACCATTATTCGCATCCTCATTAGCTTCGGGGGTTGCCACGTCTTATTCATAATTAATATGAGCCTCCCGAGCTTTTGCTCGCGCTTCTTCATAAGCAGCCTCAGCCACGACGCCCGCCTCCCACTAACTCTTATATATGTCCCGCTGGGCTTCAGCACAAACCCAAAGCTTATGCATTTGGCGAGGAATGGCAGCGAAAGATGACTCGACCTGAGCTCATAATCGCTTATTTTCTGCCTCCAAGGCCGTGACCCGATCTCCTAGAACCGATGCCTCCTAATCAATCATACCAGTGCGCTCCTCGAGCCTCGCCTCCCTCAGGGTAGCTGTCGCTCTCTCCGATTCTTGTTCGGATTGAAGCATGCATATGGGGTTCTTCAGGGCCGTCGCCCTTGCCAAAGCCTCGGACCAGGCACTCTCAATATTTTCCAATCCAGCGACTTTGCTCTCCATTACAGTCAATTTTCTCATCTACTCCTTGCACATCGCCTCGACCTTGACCAAGTTCTGGTCCACATCTGACTACATCGACCTCAACCTACTCTGCAAGTGCTCGCACTCCACTGCGATCCCCTTACCTAACTCGAGCTCCTCGTCCTTGATGCGAAGTTGCTCCTCGAGTTCGCTCTTGCTGCGGATGGTCTGCATCAATTCCTAGTCCTTTTTCTCCAACTCCTCACCTAGAGCCCAATTACGGGGATCCCGTCCTCAGCCGCTCATGCATCTCGCGACACCTGTCACGGTAGCGACGGTATTTCTCCAGCATCTTCAATAAAACCCTGGCCCGGATGTTGGACCTGCGAATGCTTTCCCCTTCCACCATGTATGTTTGGAAAATGTAAAGACGGGGTTAAACTAGTATTTTTAGAAAGGGCAAAAACATAAAGTGAAAACAAAATGTAACGTATCCTTAAGCCCATGACGGACACCTCGTCCCTCAAGTCGGACACCTCGTCCCTCAAGTCAGTACCAGGAACATCCCGATGGGACTCGTTCTCAGCCTCGAAACATAACAGGCTGAATTGGGGGACCAGATATTCCACTCCGCCAAGAGATTAATGCCGCAAGGGATCTAAAGGATGCGGGTCGAGCCCCCTGCATTAACAACCGAATGAGTAAGACCCTCTTCGAACATCCTAACATCATCGGGGTCTAGGTCTGACTCTAACTTATAGTCATCAATCACCGCGTCTTTTGCCCTTTCTGCTGCTGAAGAGGAAGCACGGCCCGCTGCAAAAGATGAGGGCATATCTAAAGTCACGACAGCGGCCCTAGAGGCCTGGTTCTCCACCGCGATAAGGTGTTGATCATCTATATCGGTAGGGACTTCTTATTGAGCCAAGATGGTTAGGAGTTTCTGATTGCTGATCGCAGGCACCGGCAAATCCAATGGTTTGCTTTGCCCCTGCGGGGGGAGCCACAACAACATCCTCTCTAGAGCCCGTCAGAGGAGAGTCGTCCAGATGAATTACTATTGAGGGCGCTGTCTCAAATTCTATTCTCTATCTCTTCGATGGCCCTCTTCCTCTCTAGTTGACTGTGACTCGTCCGTCGGGCGAACGAAATTGGTCGGAGCCTCGTCTTGGGAAGCGGCCCCCGCGGAGTGACTAAAGCCGCATATTCAATCGAAGTAGCCCTCAATGAAGGTCGTATAGTGGATGATGTGATAGGGCAAGTAGATACGGCCGATTGGCGAAAAGATAGCTGAAGGGCCCTTGCTCTCCGCACCCTCCCTGGCAATGACGAACGATGCATAAGAGGCTAAACAAAAAAAAAGAACAGTAAATAAAGGCGTCGTCTCACCTGTAAGGGGCCTGCGTCCAAACCTCTCATGGAAGGTCGACCATGTGCGAATTCCCGTTGTTTGGGGGAGAATGGCCTCCACCCATTCACGAATCCTTTCGATAGGCAGCAAGGGCAATCTCTCAGCTGCAAAGACGACAATTTAGTACTCGCATAAAACGATCGAACATTCCACTAACTAAATATGCAAACTTACGTGCGACGTTCCATCTCTCAGGGAATCCTGTTGGATCTGCCACAATGTGTTCGGTCTGCACATAAAAGTCATTCTCGTAGAAACGACGGTTGGTCATGTTGTTCATCTTCACCATCAGACTCCTAGACCCCCGAGGACGCATGTGAATCATCGAATCGCGAATCAGCTGAAGAACAAAAATACTGAGCATATGTTCCAAAGTGGCCTCATGACCGGCAAGTTTCGCATACTTAAGCAACATAAGGAACAATTTGTACAAATAAGGCGAAAACTGGGCGGGGCATACTTCATAGAAACGGCAAAAATCCACCACCAACATGGGAAGAGGAAGTGTGTACCCTACAATGAAGGGGTAGGCGTAGAACACGCAGTACCTGGAACGGTGGAAGTGAACTATGTCGTCCCCCTCCATCG
Source organism: Nicotiana glauca (assembly GCA_026770625.1). NCBI lineage: Eukaryota > Viridiplantae > Streptophyta > Magnoliopsida > Solanales > Solanaceae > Nicotiana > Nicotiana glauca. Next base: position 17,634 of record MU680708.1, on the reverse strand, counting down.
GCAGCATATCGACGTAATTAGGGATTCCCTACTTTTCTTTCAACTCTACAATCCTACTTTCCCTCACGAAGGAAGGGACAGGTTCCGGCTCCGACCCGCCACTGAGGCTGAAGTCAGTCGCCTCTCTCCCCGGTCGAGGCAAGATCTCAATCACTGAGGGAATCTCCTCATCCTCCGCCACTTCCGCCCCTCCGGTGACCTGAACAGAACTCTCCGGTACTGGATTAGCGGCGGGACGATTGTCGCAAGAAGAATCACCAGCCATTTTTTTAGCAGAAAATGCTCCAAAAGAAGTAATAAGAGAAAGAGATGAAAAATTTTGTGAATAAGAAGGTGAGCAGAAATTTGATATATCAGAAAAAGCTATATCTGAAGAACTCTCTCAAGCGAAAAATGAAGTGAATCAACCAAATGACAAGTTTCCTCTATTTATAAGAGACATAAATTCCCCGAGCACGGAACTCAAGAGTTGCCATCCAAATTTGATAGGCACGAAACGTTTCAATCTCCTAGAAACGTGTGTCATAAGGGTGGTAACCACGAACCAACGCTTCAGCGCCAATCGACGTTTCGATTCTGAAATCGCCGCAATGGTCCACGAGGATCGAAAGAGCATGACCACTCCGCTTAAAAATCCACAGAATGCGACTAAGGAATGGAAAGTTGTAGGTCAGATTTCTCTCGACTTCGTAACAAACATGATCCGTCTGTCGAGTCCGACATAAGACGACCCTGACAGACGAAGGGACTAATTGTATTGGTCAAAATTTAACCATCACGACCAAGTTGCCCGACACCCCGCTTTAGTAACCAGGCGGTGGAAGTCAATAGATCCCACTCCATTTCTCCTCTGAGACATCCGACAAATCGGAATGTGTATCGCCTAAAGTCACAACCAGGATACGTCAGTGACCAGAAAGCGTCGAGTCAAGCAACGGGTAAAGGGACCTCGACTATATATAGTCAAGAGAAGCTCTCCATTGGAGGGGAGGGGGAGGGGGAGGCTTCTTCACTCTTCCAAGAAAAAGAGAACAAAAGCTCCTTCCTAGTATCTTAGAAAACGGGGGAATGACCCCGAAGAATACATGTAAATCTACGTGCTCATCAATTGATGAGAAAGACAATGTTGAATCTTAATAATATCAGTCATGCCTCTTTCTTCTCATATGCAATCATTATGATTAACGTTTCGATCTGGAATCAACTATATTTAGTTAGGATTTGCCTTTTCATCTTTGATTGATTTGTTTAAAAAGATTTTCATATCTTTTGAGTCAAACAATACTAAGGCGCAAAATTTTTGACATCATTTCGTTTTAATAAGTCTTCGTAACTTTAAGTTTTTTCAATCATTCACTATTCTAGTTAAACGTGATATTCTTTTATTAAGATAATTTTGTAGTGTTACTTTAATATTTTCTTTCACTAATAGTAATATAAAATAATAAGTCAAATCGATGTTTTAAACTTTATTAAATAGTATATTAATTATAGAAAATATGGGATTTATTGAACCTTTTATTGATTTCAATTATAATAAATTTGAACATTTTGATTATTCAAATATGTATTTATTGGATAAGTAATTTATATTGGAGATTAAAGCACAAGTGCAAATTGGAAAATCTCATACTGAGTATATCTTACGTAAGAATACATGGAATTATATGCAATAATTGGAACTTGCCGTACATATCTACTCACGAACGTTATACCACATATACTTCTATTTATTTACTCCTTTTCTTTTGGTTGTTTTAAACTTATAGCCAGAAAAAAGTGGAATATTTTAGTCAAGAGAGGAGGTGTTAACTAACTAACTAGGGATGAATAATGCAGCTCGTTCTAGTTTGACAAGTTTTAGTGGAACCTGAGCTGGATCATTTGCATGCCTATTCCTTAACTTACAAGCATCTTATGAAAATAGCAATATATATATTATCAAATCATGACTCTGATTCGGTTTTATTTGTTTTTTTTCTATTTCTACACGAGGTAAGAATGAAGGCATCACGTGCTGCACGAGGTCATGAAACAAACTCAAAGAGTCGGGCCGTGATGAACAAATAATAACGGGCCACGGAAAACGCAGAAGTAGGGACATGAATATTTTGATTTTAGTTGGAGAGCGGTACAAGTTTTTCAGATTGTGGAGAATCATAAAATCGTTGGGTTGTAATTAAGGTCGAGAAAATATTACACATTCAATTTACAAATTTGGAATTCTCTATGAGATTAGTCGACGTTGTTCCTTGAGAAATTAATGCTATTTCATATGAACTTAGTAACTAAGGCCCCGTTTGGTCATAAGTTTTGGCAAAGTAAATTTGAAATTTATTTTCAAAACTCATATTTGGCCATAAATTTTGCTTATATTTTGGCCAAATCCCAAATCAAAATTTTCAAATTTCAAGATCAGTTATTGAGCTGATTTTGGGCCAAATTTCCAAAACTTGGGAATTATATATATGTTTTTTCAAAATAAAGTTGAAAAATATATTTTGAAATCGTATGTCCAAACACATTTTTATCTTCAAATCAAACTTCACCCAAATCAGATTTTTCAAAATAAATTTGGAATCTATGGCCGAACGCTAGCTAAAATTTGGATACGAGAAAAATGTAGCTTTTGACGGCGAAAAAAACCCTCAAACTATACAAATTGGCATTCTAAGTGCTCAAGTTCGAATATTGAAATAATTTTTAATCCCTATAGATGTTAAACTTGATGGTAAACAGGTATGAACAGCGGAAGCAAATAGCCAGGATCACTTGCATGTAATATAGAGAACACATAATCACAGATTTTAGTCGAAAAAAAAATTGATACTTATCTCTTGAAGTTTGACTGCAATCGCGAGAAGCCTCCAAGCATGAGCAAAAATCATCCATGAGTTCATCCTTTAGTTCCACGGTCTTCTGCTGTGTGACCCGAATAATGCTTGGAATTAGCAAAATTCGTGTGGGCGAATTTCTCCTAGGAAAAGCATGTCGTAATAAACCTTGCCTCCTTATGGAATAAGACCCCTTTATATAGCCACAGGTTTTAGGGTCTAAAATCCTTTTCCTAAACCCGTTGAGTCTTCCTTTTCCACCAAGAAATAGAATTTTATTTAATTCCTAATTTTTCGGACACAGCAGGGACCGCAATATTTAATTAACGAGGCTTCCTATTATGGACTTAATTCGAAATATCTGAATTAATACTACCATAATAAGTTACGAATTATTCCACTAAAAATTCGTAACTGCACTCCTCAGTTCAATTTCGAAATTCTTCCATTAAATCTTATTTAACTCCCCATGTTAAGATTCAGATACTAATCAATTAAATTAAATTACTGACAATTTAATTCATTGATTATTTCCTTTAGACTTTCGCTTAACTTATTTCATGTGACGGATACAAAATCCACCTGCAGGGTTTACACATGAAAACTTATAAGCTTTCATAAAGGTGTATCATCAATCTCTAGACCGAGACATGGATTCCATCAACTAACTATTACTTTGCCAATGTATATTAACATTTTCCAATTTACCAGGCATATTGACTCACGAAAGAATCTCGCCTTTTAATAAATCAAAACAATAATAATATACACAACTAATAACAATCATATCAAGACTAAGAGTATAAGTACATTTAATGGCTAGAGATTTTTATTTTATTAAGTCAGTATAAAATACTTATCTCTACTTGGTCCATTCAATACATACAAAATGTACTAGCACAAGAAGTTAGAATTAAATCATTCCCATAATCAAGATAAATTATCTCTAATCTTGTGCTACAATAATTCCTGATGGTTTGTCCAATTCCATCATTAGATTGTGAACTTGATCTTTATAGTTATAAGAACCGATGATTTAATCTTTCGTGTATAAGCTAAACTCTATACACTAAATCATCTACTATATAAGTAGAGGACACAAACGAATGTATGATCTATTTAAAACTTTATTTTAATTGAATATACAATTGTTCCATAATAAATACTATATCCAAACCAAAATTTATGGTTAATAGTATATATCCCAACAATCTCCCACTTAGACTTTTAACCATGACAATTGTTAGAATATACTATATCTAAATGCGTGGTTAATAGTATATGCTCTAACAATCTCCCACTTAGACTCATAACCATGCATCTATAACTTTCACAGCTATCGAATAAATTTTTACTAAAAGGAACTTGCCAAGTTATTTTCAAATGCAATCTTTATCTATTAGTGCTTTGTCGTAATTAAGTAGTTTGGTATTAAGCTCTTCAGGGATCTTGTTATGAAACTCTCCCAAGAGAACATAGCAAACTATGATTTTCCTTACTATTCTCGCACTATGACAAAGTACTACTAATATTTTCTTCATACCTTGCGGTATTGAAATATTAATGACTTCTTCCTGTAGTGTTCTTGCTCAACATCACTCCCTCTGCTTGGAGGTAGTAAATTTATTTTTGTCTATTAACATTTCTCCCACTACTTAAATGCAATGGAACGTCAATTCCGACAAATAGAGTTGTATGTTCTTGAGCGTTTGATCCATTTGTTATTTCTTTGCTTAGTTCCTGTAAAACTAGTTTACATCTAGAAACATAGTTTATTAAATAATCCTATTGTAGAGAACCGGTATTTGTGCTAACAATTACCTTCTTTTCTTTAGGAAAACAAAATAAACCTCCTTTCGATCCTCTTGGATGTCCAATAAATGCGCAAACATTCATCCTTGATTTTATCTTATCTTTTTTCCCTTTCAATATATATATATTGTACAATTCCATATCCGAACTCTCCGCAGACCAGACTTACGTTAAGTCCACAATTTTATGGGATCCAAGATACAAATTTAGAAGAACTAAAATCAGAATGTAATTGCAGTTTCTACGGAATATCCATAACGAAAAAAGAAATAAATATGAATAACTCACCATTAATCTAAACATCTCCTTAAGAGTCCTATTTCTTCTCACTACTACATCACTCTATTATGGAGTATCCGGTGTAGACAATTGAGATATAATCTTCTATTTTGATAAGTAACTAATGAACTTTGTAGATAAGTGCTAGTCACCTACGATTAGATCGTAATAATTTAATATAATTTCATGGTGCTTCTCCGTATCAAGCCTTAAAATTCTAAAATTATTCAAAGCATTCAGACTTACGGTGCATCAAATAAATATATTCATAGTCTGAATAATCATTTATGAATGTCATAAAAATACTCAAAACCACGTCTTGCCTATATGTTCATTAGACAATACAATAAAAAATAGACTAGTTCTAACTTATCACCAGTTCTCTTTCTTTTGGAGCAGAAATATTTCTTAATCATATTTCCTTCTAAATAGGATCCATAAGTTGGTAGCGCTTCTGCTTTCAATGAACCTTAAGGTTCATCCTTGACCAACTTGAAATCATATCCAGATTAATATGACTTAGACAGAAGTGCATAGATAAGTTTCACTCAAACTTTAAAGAATATTTTTTCTTATAAGGTAGACTAATATTATTCAGTTCAAGAGATCGATATTAACAATAAAAAGATCATGCATTTATGTACCACAAGAGATGAATAACATAATCATTAATCTAAAATAAATTAAATATACATCTTTTATTTTGCTCAAAATCGGAATTAAATTCCTTATAGCAAATGGTACATACAATGCATCCATCAAATTAACGTCTTATAACGATCAAAGGAAATTTTTTTATTAGTGATACGACAAACTACATGAAGTCATTGTGGAGTTGAGATATACAACATTAAATAGATCATAATAAGTCAATTAATACTAAATAATAAAATTCAGACTGCATTCAATATATATACATACATGCATCTTGAGTAACAAAATTTCGATGGGAAAAGAGCCATTCATGCAAAGTATATTATATAATGCAAGAATTATACAATCCAAAAAAGAAACAGAACCAACTCAGATGGAGAGCAAACTGTTATTTTTAGTCAATTGTATATATCATAACTAATAGCTCTAGTTCCATTGATCCAACATGTATACTCAGATGGAGAGTAAGTACATGAGATCAATAACTAGTATTTTACCTAGTGAGCTTACAATAAATTTATCCGATATGGAGGAAGACTTAAAGTCGATGCATAAATTTACACTCACTTGGAATTAATAGTGGAAGACCATAGAAATATATTTCTATCACCACTTAATCATGGTTGCATTATAATTACAAAATTGATTCAACGTGTGAACTCAGATGGAGAGTCAATACATGTTATCAACTACTAGTAATTATATTCAGTAAGTTCATAATAAATTTATCCGATATGAAGGAAGACCTAAAGTCGACGCGTAAATTTATTATCTTACTATAAATAGTGAAGACCATAAGGGTTAATTCCTATCACCACTCGATCACAACCATGAAATTTTCTCTAAAGATTAAGTTCCAAAATTCACAAAATGCTCAAAAAACCCATGTAGACAGTCATGAAATACTAAATTAATGTTATTCACTGCATACAACAAGTATTATTTACTGGGATTTTTCGATAGACCTACCAAATTTCAGGTCAATTGGAGATCATAAATGTCATGATCTTCAAAATAACAACCAAATTTGAAAAGCTACCATTTAAGCATTTTTAGGAATTTAAAATATGGCATACATTCCAACTATATATCAGTTGATGTAAAATAAACATGCGTCATCATGTTCCAGATTTAATAAAATAAAACTGACATAAAAGGAATAACTTTTCATATCTAAATCACATTTTAATCCCGCAAACTGCCAAAAAAAAAACTAAATGACCCTGAATTGCCGAAATACGACATAATTCTCTACATAGCAATGAGTATTTCTTATCAGGTTATTTCCGATGAACCCACCGAATTTCAAGTCAATTGGTGATGGTGATCACCAAAACTAGACTAAATTCGAACAACTCTCTTTAAGCGAATTTAAGATCCAACCAATGTGATTTACATTCTTTCCATATATCATATTAAATTAAATCATCATGTGTAATCATGTTCCAGATTTAACACAAATAAAACCTATATATAAAGAATAGTTTTTCATTTTTAAAGCTTATTTAATCCAATAAACTACTTAAAACCCCATCTAAACGACCTCAAAACACCCAAAAATAACATGATTCACTGCCTAGCAGTGAGTGTTTCTCGCCAAGTCGTTTCCGATGGACCTACCAAATTTCAGGTTAATTAGAGTTCGTCAAAAACATGACCTCCAAATCTATAACCAAATTCGGAGGATAACCATTTTAGGCATTGTCATGGATTAAAATAAATACGATCATGCTTTCTATTATCCTTATAATTATTCCATGAGCACATAACATTGATTATATCCTTCCTTTTGTGTAAGGTATATAAAACTGCCTCTTACATCCAATTGTCCTCCCGTTTTATATACATGAGAATTCAAGATATTACTTTTCATCATAGTTGGTGAAAACCTCAATGTCTTTTCTCGTGAATAAGTTTAATGTTACTAGTATCAAGAGGTAAACCTCTTTTGTGTAGATGAAAACTCTACTACTAGCGTAAACTTTCAAGGACAATTAATTTTCACATGGTACATTGAGTACATTTATTCATGACTTAAATAAATAGATTATTTTAGTAGATCCTATTTATTAATCATAACTCTCAATCCATATACCAGCATAATCACATCTGTATAAAGCTATTAAGAATTTTCAATAATCTTAAATAAATAATAGTGATAACCATTTATTTAATCATAAATTCTTAACATATGTATGATTTCATCTCTCATGTATAAAGCCATTAAGAATTTTCAATGATTTCAAATAAATAAATCACCTTAGTGATACTCATTTATTAATCATAAATTCTTGATTATACACTATAATATAATGTGAGAAAGAAAAGGATAAAATTGAAGTCCTCATATAATTACAACCTTAATTTGTGCTTCATCATTTTTCAATCCATCAAATAAAAGAACTCAAATAGAAGACCAACACAGTTGATACGTGGGATAAGCAAATAACAAAGCAACATTTGATTAGAAAAGTTTATCCACCAACGTACCAAAAGGATCTCACCTTTTGGACTTCATCAAATAATCAACAAGAGAAGGAACTAAATTTGAGAAGATGTAGTATATATCATCTTCTGCCACCGCCAAACTACCGGCGACATCACCCTTTTTTTTCTTCGTTTGTTTCAAGTCACAAACTTAAATCAGGTTTGGCCTTTATTTAAAAAAATATCTACCATTGCATTCTAGAAAATTAGCAATACGCCGATATTGCCGAACATAACGTAAATTGGTATAGAATGAGGTTTCACTTAACCTAGCAACCCTTTTGACAGGTAACGAATATAACCTACTTTAAAGAATATATACTCACTGCCGCCACCAAAGCTTACAGTGCATCATCATTCGTTATAGTAATTTATTAATGCCAAAATTGGCGTTCAAGTAATCATACCCCTACTTTGGTACCCTTGATTATAGTCGTTCCTTGACAAGAATCACAACAACGGTTAAAATAATTCTTGTCAAACAGTTCTAAGTTCTCGCCGCTGCCGTCGACTAATCGTAGGCTCTTTAACATTACCCATGATTTTCAACAAGACGATAAATCATGAAACATATGTACATAATCAAATATATACATATCATCTGCGTTATCCAATTAGATGCAAGTACGCTCTGATACCAATTGATAGAAAACATGTATGAATAGCGGAAGCAAATAGCCAGGATCACTTGCATGTAATAAAGAGAACACATAATCATAGATTTTAATCGAACAAAAAATTGATACTTATCTCTTGAAGTTTGACTGCAATCGCGAGAAGCCTCCAAGCATGAGCAAAAACCATCCACGAGTTCATCCTTTAGTTCCACGGTTTTCTGCTCTGTGACCCGAATAATGCCTAGAACTAGCGAAATTCGTGTGGGCGAATTTCTCCTAGGAAAAGCATGTCGTCAAAAACCTTGCCTCCTTATGGAATAAGACCCCTTTATATAGCCACATGTTTTAGGGTTTAAAACCCTTTTCCTAAACCTGTTGGGTCTTCCTTTTCTACCAAGAAATAGAATTCCATTTAATTCCTAATTTTTCGGGCACAGCAGGGACCGCAGTATTTAATTAACAAGGCTTCCTATTATGGACTTAATTCGAAATATCTGAATTAATACTACCATAATAAGTTACAAATTATTCCACTAAAAATTCGTAACTGCACTCCTCCGTTCAATTTCGAAATTTTTCCATTAAATCTTATTTAACTCCCCATGTTAAGATTCAGATACTAATCAAATAAATTAAATTACTAACAATTTAATTCATTGGTTATTTCCTTTAGACTTTCGCTTAACTTATTTCATGTGACAGATACAAAATCCACCTGCAGGGTTTACACATGAAAACTTATAAGCTTTCATAAAGGTGTATCATCAATCTCTAGACCGAGACATGGATTCCATCAACTAACTATTACTTTGCCAATGTATATTAATATTGTCCA
>MU680707.1:56112-80926 GCA_026770625.1 Nicotiana glauca | reverse complement strand
GCGCAGACTGTTAAACAGAGTCATTCTTTTCCTCGATTCGGGATTCAACCGGTGACTTGGGACACCTTAAATCTCTCAAGTGGTGACTCGGAATTAAATAAAATAAATCTCGTTTCGATTGTCCTTTAATTGGAAAAACTCCTTCGCGCTACCCCCGGTAGCGGAAAAAGGAGGTGTGACACCGCTAACCAATTTTATCCTATACAGATAATCCTTCTACTTTCCTGTGATAAAACTTTGTATTACCGAGAAGCAGATAAGACCCCTTTTCTTGGCGAGAAAGTTCCTGAATGGTTTCTGACACTTCAAAGGATGCACATCTTTTTGCATTTAATGACCCGAACACATGTTACTCCCGTGATTTAAAAAAATATTTTCACCAATTTTTAAGGTAATCATGACCATGAATTTTTCCGTCTATAAACTTCTCCACTACTCATCACTTTATTCTTCACTTTTATAAACTCCTTTTCTTTTTCGAATTTCCTTAGAACCCTACAGCAAACTCCCTTTTTCTCTCTAAAATTTCACTACTCAAATTTCGTATCACCATATCTTCTGCTACCACTATTCTAGGAAACTCCGGCCTTTTTTTCGATGGTGGTCCTAAAAAGAATAAAATGAAAGAAGTCAATGCTGACATCGAGCCTCCTACTGTTAGCACCATCATACCTCTTAAACATAACACCCAGTTAGGCCTTCAAATCCAGAAAGAACCTATTAATCCAAAAGCAATAGAAACTAGCATGTTCGTAGGTATCCTTTTTCTATTCGCCTTGCTAGTATTCCCGTCATAAAGTATGATTTGGATTGGAAAAAGATCAAACTCTTCGCCCCCAATAAGATGGAAATAATCACATTTAGTAAACCAGGTTCATGTATGTTTATACTTGCCCTTTTTATTTGAAGTTGGATAAGGAAATCGACCCCATAATCTTAGAATTTTGCCACTGTTCCTAAATTTCCTTGGCTCAAGTGAGCCCATCTATATGGTGTACGGTGGCATGCCTTCGAACTGTGTTCCCAGGCTAGGAAACCCTTAATCTTGCATATTTAATCAATCTTTATTCCGCGAAGAACTTCCATGGGGTTGTGCTTAAACTCAGCAAACGCGGCCATCATGCCATCCTTATAGTATTGATAATGACAATGACCGTGGATGGATGGAAATAGTCGTTGTTATTGCCACCAAATATATCTTACTGGCAACACTACTAGAAATTACACCTATTGCATCAGTTATTTAGCAACGGTTATGTAACCCTTGCAATAGATGGTCTATTGCAAGGGTTACAATTGTCGCAATAGCCTCTTAGGCCTATTAAGACAGTACTAAAACTAAACCGTCGCAGTAGTACCATAACCGTTTCCACAGAGATGTCTATGGAGACAGTTTAGTAAAATAACTCTGTGGGGACGGTTCTTTCTAAAAAATATTATTGGGACAATTTAGTTTCCCTCCGATAATTTCACTGAACCCGCCAATGCTCATTTTTATAATTAAAAAATAATACCAAAATCTAAAGTATACATATCAAAAAGAATGGTCTTCTTACGCCTTTCTCTTCATTGAGAACATCATGCGAAAAAAACCCTCCAGCGAATTAAAGGCTTTCTACAAACCTAAATCCAGGAAAGGAAGTTTTCGACCAAGTATACATACGGTTCTCTAGAACAATAGGTGTGTTTGATTCTCTCTCCTCCATGGCTTGAAAGTTCTCTGTCTCTAGATTTACCTTTCAAGGGCTTTTTGAAAATCTTACAAAATACACAAATGGGTATCTATGAAATCATTATCTTTTGTTCTAATTTATGTTTGATGTTTAATTTTAGTGTGGTTAAAACTTTTATCTCAAATTTTGTGAGGATTTGAGAAATCCGTGAAATATTATGTGATAAAAAATTAAAGAAGATTGCTTAAATTTGGGGTTTTAGTAAAATTGGTGTTTGAGAAGATGGGTTTCAATTCTTTGAGCCAAAATTTTATTCAAAGTTGATTTTGTACTAAATATTGAGTTTACTGTTCTTTGAAAGGAAATTAAAATGAGAAATACCCTTCGAAACTCCATCGTTGAGGTTGACAAAGTTCTAAAACTTAAATAGAGAAATTCAAAGCTGGAGAATTAGAGAAAGTTATTGTTTATATCTTGAGATTTCACTTTTTTGGTTGGTTTTCTGATGGTTTTGCTCTTGTGTTCTAAAATGGGTGTTGACTATTGAGGGGTATATTGAGAAATGTACTGTATGTGTGTTTGAAATTGTAAAAAGGAAGGAATCTATTATGTCAATTTCAAAAAAACCATATTTTTCATCAACGGACAAGCTTGTATTTTGCTCATATTATAGGTTTTCCTGGGACTTCTCTAAGTATTTAAGGATAACATAAGATAATAGTGCATTTACTCAAACCATGAACAGCATAAATGCTAATCTATATATTGCATTTCATGATAAAAGCTTATGTGAGGCAGATATGATTCAAATATTTAAAGAAACTAAGTTCATTCTATATGGCAGAGCAATTATGAGAAGCTCTCAATCAGTTAAATAAGCACATTTTTCACAAGCTTTGGTGTATGTTTCATTGGTCATTAACATCTAATACAAAGGCAAGTTTTTAGGAAATGAGCAGGTTCATGACTAAAGGCCTGTATAATCTTAAATTTCTAGTAGAACTGTTCCTTGTGGAAGGAAAGATTTTATTCTGTTATCTTAATGATTGGTGTGACTGAAGAAGAGAAATGTATGTCAATGTTAAATTAGTTTTAAACCTCTGGCTGCAACTTTGTGTATGAAAGTGCTATTCTTTTTCTCATAACAATGAATGAATTGATGCTAATATTTTAGCAATTGATGATAAAATATTTTACCAATTGATGCTAATATTTTAGCAACATTGTATTCTTGTCCATTGGGTGAAGCTTCCTCAACACAAGCAGCAACTATTCAGCTAATTCACCAGCCATCTCTTGATAGCAACAATCAAGGTTAGAGTCCTTGCAATCCTATAATCGATGCTTCTAAATTTTAGATTGTACAGTTAGAAATCTGCATTTTTTTAAATAATCCTGCATTTAAAAGTGATGGGTGCTCTAACAGTGTATGAGCTCGATTAACTACTGTCATTGGAGCATTTCGTCGACCTGCTGAAACAATCGAATTTTGCTGGTTTTTCTTCGTGCCTGGTGATGTATTCTGCCTCACCACTGTCCAGCCTTCCTCCTTTCATTTTGTGCATAACGTTCTTGATAACTGACTTGCCAATAGCTTGTTCTCAAGAATCACATCTTGGAAGGGGCACTGACTGATCAGTATAATGGGCAAAGCTCATTCTGTTAGAGGAGAAAAATATTGAATAAACTATACAAGCTAATGTACGCCTAGAATCTGAGTCAAATTGACACATATCATAACCTACCTTTCGTTTACCTCACAGTATGCAGCCACTTTGATAACTAGAGCGATCATACTCTTAGAAATCGAGTCAACTTGTAGACCTGCAGGAGTTAAAGCAATTCAAATTTTCAAATCAAAACCTATTTGACACAATGGCAATATTTTTTTAAGTGAAAGGAAATTGAGTAATTATTGCTACCCTCGTTTATACAAGTACATATTTATGCATTTCACACTCCATTTATTAATGTCGTCTCGTATTTTATTTGATATTGGAAACGTAAAACCAAAATAAACATATTGTTTTGACTCTATTTGGCCATTGGCTAATTATACTTTATTCTAAAACAAAACCACTAGTTATACGAATTACCCCTTCCATATGAGCGCTTGTGATGTACTCCATCGTAATAAAGAATAATCTGCGCTTGATCTTAGGCGATTAAAGTTTTATATTAATTGACTATAATTTACTGATACCAATCTATGTGAAGACACACGCACATTAAATATTTATTGAATTAGTGTAGCTAGATGTAAGAATGAGTAAGTAGATTTCAATAAATATTATTCTGCACTCGATCATATACATCAGATTAATGAATGTAACACATATGTATTTTTCATACATATGCTTATCACTTTATCATGGTTGGTAAATTCTTCCATAAGGTTTTGGATTATCTTATCAGTTGCAGGTCTTAAAAATATCAATTACATTTCCTTAATGTCAGCAATTACGAGAAAGAGAATGTTTGGAACTATATATCTTGCCATAAGACTTGATAGTACAAGGTTTCCAAAATGACTTATAGTTTTGACTGTTTTACCAAATTTACAACAACTTCTAGGTTTTTGCAGAATTGATTTAGGGAATTCATATTGTCAATTCCAACTAATTTGAGATTAATGCGTAGTTAAACGATTGCAGCTTTTTACAAGTTTCTGTTTCCCTGAGATTTAATTTTGATAACATATTCAGTGGGTATATAACAACTCCATGATTTCATTTATTCTAGGTTTAGTTGGGTATTCTGCTAGTTATTTTCTAACTGTTTGGTGTTTATGTTTTTCACCCAACCTCTGAGATGTTGCTTATATTTTCATGTCACGTCATACTAGAGCCAGATTATTTCTTCTTATTCAATATTTTAGATCTAATGCATTATTCTATTATTCTCACTACTAGAAATTACACCTATTGCATCGGTTATTTAGCAACGGTAAAGAGCCTGTAATATGTACTATTTGTGCACCAGTAGTGGGCTGATCAGCAATGAGATAAATAGCATGTTTAGCTACTGCCTCAACACCTGTAGTCATTGCCGGCTCCACTCCAGCTATTATTTGTTGATTGTTGCTAAGTTTGTACTTAGCAGCAGCTGCTCGATCCTAAAATTGTTATTGTTTAACACCTGGAGACTTTCTTTTGGTAGGCGATCGATTGACATATAAGCAGCCTCTATTTTTTGCTTGATCATCGTTGCTACTGGAATTTGCAGCCACTTGGTCACATTCCTGTACAGCTTTATTTCCTTCCTGTTGCCTCGCAATTTTAACCTGCACCTTAGCCTATTTCCTTAAAGTTGTAGAATTGCCTAGCTTCAACATGTGCATTGTTAAGTGTATTTGATTTCACCTCTAAAGCAGCAATATTGTCAGGCAGCTGCTCACCAGATTTACCAGTTGCTAACAAAACAACAGCCTGATAATTTGATCCCACAGTAGCCAAGTCCTGCTCCTTTTGTTCAACAGTTGTAGTATAGGCCTTATGCATATTCACCTCTCCATCAGTCACAAACAGAGTAGCACCCTCACCTTGGGCACCAATCCTATCCACAATAGTTTTATTTTGTAAAGCAGAACCCACAACCTGGTAAATCCTCGCTAAAGCAGTAGCAGCAGGGATATCATCAGGAAGTTTAGAATTCCAAACAGTTTCTTTGCATTCAAAACATCCCTGGCATAACCTTGTAATTTTTCTACAGGTTGAACATCTTCCTCGACCTCGTCATTAACACATTGAGCTGCTGCTACTGTTTTTCTTTGTAAACTACGACAATCTATCTCCTCATGGCCTTGGCGCTTACAATGGCAACAATATGATGGGACTGTTGGCGCTTACAATGGTCTTGTCGCTTACAAACACACATTTACTATTATTATTGATGTGATCTTATAAATTTTTTACTTCAAAAATTAGTCATCTAAAAGTAGTTATAGTAGTAAATAGATGAAGTGTTGGTTGAAGATAACCTCAACTTTCTTACTTGTGAAGTATTGGTTGAAGATGCTTATTTTTTTCCTTACTCTCTAAATATTGTTATGTCTTTTGAATTTGTAGGTGAAGAAAATGAACAAATGGGAGATGAAAGCAGTGAAGACCTTACTTAAAGAGTATTGGTTGATCTACACCTTCAGATATTTTGGGACTGTTCTTATTTTTGAATATTTTGCAAACTTATATGCAATCTAACTCTTGAATAGTTAGTCAATATTCTATAATATTTGGATAATACTAGTTGGATGTTTTGGATGATGATTTTGTTGATGAATATAGTTTTCTTTCATGGTTTGTATAAATTCTAGCGTATTATAGTTTACTCCATTACAATAGCTCGTAAAAATTATTCCAATAGATTGTAATAAATGTTGTAATAGCTCGACAAATCGTTGCAATAGCTGAAATAACTGTTACAGTAGTTTGTAATGACCATTGCAATAGATCATAAAAACCATTGCAATAAATAAGCTAAACTATATCAACAAACTGTTCCAGTAGGTCTATTCCATCGGTTTTGCACCGTTACAATAGTCTTATTGCAACGGTTCATAATCGTTGCGATAGCTTTTAATAATCGTTGTATTAGACTACAATAAGACCGTTGCGATGAAAAAACCGTTGCAACAGACCAATTGCAACTCCTTATCTTGCAATGGAGCCCAAACTATCGCAATAGGACTATCCCAACGGTTTTCCTATATTTGGCAACAATTTTATTGGTGTTGCCATAGGTCATTTTTCTTGTAGTGCAACAACCCCTCCAATTTATGAATATTGGAATCTTATTTGTAAGTCTTTGAATATCGTTTCCTTATCGCATTTAAAAAATCTTTTAACCTTTTATCTTCCTCATTCATATACTCATTGGGAACCACCATCGTTTAATAACCTAGCCCAATGAGTTCAAAAAATCTTAGACATTTTCACAAAGGACTCTCGAATGTAGAAAGATTTGGCCCCAGATTTGGGTGAAAATGAAATAACCATGGTAAAAGCTTCACTTTTTCCTTTTCGACTTTCAACATAACTTAGAGTTAAATTATTGACCCCTTTTCAAATACATAGGTCTGCCGAGAGGCGATTTGTCGTGTTGTTGAGAATCCGATGACCTAGAGGAAGCCCACAGATAATTGCAAAATGTCCTCATCTGGAAGAGGGCTCGTGAAGTCATTCTTGCTTCCGATGAAGGTGCTTCCTCCCGGAGTCCCTAGCACAAGGACAAAAATTCAAAGAGAAAACATACCGCCACAACTGGGACCAGGGAAAAAACTTCAACAAAGGAATCCCTAATTGGACCAACCATAGTGTTCCTTTTTGATGAAGGAACTGATGATTAAGTAGTTGCTCTTCAAAGAAGAAATACATTTCCATTAGCCCAACTAGATTCTCAACCGCGAGAGCTTCGAACACAACAACCAGAAGAAGTTCAAGGACTCTTCACAGAAAAGGAATTGGCTGAAAATATTGAGTCTCTCTTGCGGACTCCTGTCAATGCTCCCGTTATGAGGAGTCATTCCCCTAACATTCCTCCGTCGTCAACTTCTACACCAACTGAAATTACAACACCTTATGCACCAGCAACTACTCCTCCACCATCCCCAACCGAATAGATAGAAGATGTTCCTTCCCCATGGTCATCCGGCCATAGAAACTTTTAAGAAGAACTCAACCGGTACCCATTCAAAACCCCAAGGAAAAATAGAGTGTCATTCTCACGGTTTTAAATGAGTGTCATCTACTCTCCAAGCCGGTGGAGGTCACCAATTATCTGAAGCCTCTAGTCATGGACAAATATTGGAGAAAAATGGACTCTCTTTCTGCTTAGTGCCTGATCAACAACAACATGCACTGCTTGGTTCAGGTATCAATTTAACCTTCTTCTCTTCTACTCTTTCTTGCTATACTTTGTCTTCATAACCTTAACTTTAACCTTTTTTAGTCTAACCTCCTTTCTTCCAAGGGCCTACAAAAGTTGATTTTGGATAAAGAAGAGCTTACCATGGAACGAAATCAACTTATGGCCAAACGAAATCAGCTTGCCGAGCGCCTTATGGTGTTGGAAGAAAAAGTTGCACAAATGTGCAAGCTAGAAGCTTGATTAGATCAATCCGAGCAAGATAGAATAACCCACATCCAAGAAGACTCTCAATTACATGAGTATCTTAAGGAGACTAAGGCCAAGTGGACAGAATTGCATGGTAACATAACTGTTGTGGCCGAGCATGAGTCTGCTTTTATGGAGCAAATGAACAACTGGGAAGCAGCCTTTCATCTGAAAATCGAAGAGGTTGTTGCCACTGATGAGAAGAGAGCCAAAATGGAAGAAAAGATCAAAAAAGTTATGGAGCAGAACCAGCTTCATGCAAAAACTAATTCCAACCTGGATTCCATGATCATCATTGTGCATGCTGAAAATGATAAGCTTCAATCCAAAATCGAAAAGCTCCGAGCTAAACTCCAGGATTAAGAATATTCTTTCCTCCTTGAGAAAACTCATACAATTTATTACATAAGGAGGACGACTTTGGAGGAGGCCAAAGAGGACATTGCAAACATTAATGATTGCATTGCCAAGGCTCGCGGATTGGAGACAACTGCTCTCAAGAACATCCCTGCTCGACATATTGCTTCAGACTCTTCGAATACCAGCTCCTAGTATTCAGGAACCAAAGATGAAGCTGAAGAAGAAGAAGATAAGTATGAAGGCCTTGAACCGGATACAGAACAACCTTCTCCTACGAAGGAAGCCAATAAATTTTTTCCCCTTTGAGCTCTAGAAGCAAAAATAATTGATGTATTTTACTTTTCCTTTGTAACCATGCAAAAACTTATTTATAGATTTTGGCATTTCCAAGAAATCTTTTGCTTAAATACATAATGAAACTCGAGATTTCTGGCGAAAAGATTTCTTGGAAATAGTTATCGGTGAACTCCGATAACTCCGATAACTTCATGAAACTCGAGAACATTTTAACTCCGATAACTTTAATTTTGGGCAATCATACTTCCCGAAATTTACCCTTTGACTATGAGGATTTCATAAGAGAGGGATCTGATGTTTACGGTGCTCTTGAAGAGAATATCTCATGTTCATTTTGGCACAAGAATTTAAAGTTTAATTAACTTGTAAATTAAAATAATCTTCTCTTGGAAAAGAAATAAGATAAAAATAAAAAGAACAATGATTTATTCTTTCCATTCTCAAAAGTACATTTACATAAGCATTTATTTGCTTAAGTAAATAAATCTGTCAATACATGTGGCTAACTTTGTGTAACTTATTCATATAGGGCTGATCATGCAATCCCAGTCCGATAAGACACAAAACCCGATTCTAACAGTCCCCATTCTTTGTGACACTTTTAGTTATCTAATACGCAATAGTTCCTCCCCAGTGTTCGATTGCTAAGTACGAGAACTTGAACACTGGAGATATGGCTATTACCAATGATCTCTTTGTAGTATGCTTTACATTTCTGCCTTGCTAGAAAAACCCAATTGGGACAAAAACTGGACGAAGGAAAAAATAGCAGAACATACTTTCAGTATTAACAAGGATCTTCTGCAGTAATACCTTTTTAGGTGAGTCACATTCCAATTTTTTGGAGATTTAACTCCGTCTTGATTCTCCAATTATGAACCTTTACCGGTTATAGCTGAAATCCGGTAAGGTCCTTCCCAAGTTGGTCCGAGCTTTTCGGAATTAACTTCTCAGATATTTTGAGTTACTTTTCTCAAAACCAAATATTTGAATTTAAAATATAAAATATTTTATCTACGGTTGTAATATCTTTACATTCTTTACTTTTGTGCACCCATTTTCACATACACCATATTTTGATGTTCTTCGAGCAGATCCAACATAATCAGCATTGCTTCGTTATTCACCTCCTCATGTGCTTGGGAATACCTTATGGTTAGTTACCCAATATCCATAGGGAGGAACTCTTCCACACCATACACAAGCAAAAATGGTGTTTTCCCCTTTCTTGACTTCACGGTTGTTCGGTATGCCCATAGTACTCTCGATAGCTCTTTTGACCAATTTCCCTTATCATTTTTAACTTCTTTTTGATATTTTGAATTATTATCTTATTGGTTGACTCCGCATGTTCGTTTGCACTTGGATGGTATAGAGGAGGTAATCTGTTTGATCTTTAGACCTTCTAAAAGTATTGTGACTTTGGAACCTATAAATTACGGCCCATTATCACAAGAAATTTCTTTTGGTACTCCAAACCGAAAGATGATGTGATCCCATATGAAATCAATCACTTCTCGCTCTCTGGCTTTTTTGCAAGCACCTTCTTCAACCCATTTAGCGAAAAAAGTAATCAGTCAAAAGCAAAAGAAATTTTAACTGCCCCGAATCTTGTGGTAAGAGACCAACTATGTCCATCCCCTATATCTACCGGCTGATACACTAACTATGCGTGATGCTGACACTTATCGTAGTTTTTTACAAAATACCTTCGCGTCTTGCTCCATATGGGGCCAATAGTAGCCAGCCCTTATTAATTTGAGAACCAATGATTTTGCACCAAAATGATTTCTTCATACTCTTTCGTGAACTTCTCTCATCTCATAATCAGCCTCCGATATCCCTAAACACTGATCCAATGGTCTTGAAAAGACCTCCTATATAATTGATCATCAACAAGGCAATATCGAGCAGCTTTGGGCTGAATCGCCTGGGATGCTTTTGGATCTTTAGGAAATTCACCCTGCCTTAAATATTCTATAGACTCATTTTTTCAATCCCAATTTAGGTTGGTTGAGTTAACTTCACAGTATCTATCCATGTCCAATACCGAATGCAACAATTGAACTAGCACAGCAAAATCAAATCCCTTCATTTTCGTGGACGACCTCAAATTGGCCAATACGTCTGCCTCCACATTTTCTTCTCTTGGAATGTGAATGATCGACCATTCCTTGAACCGAAATAGTAACACTTGAACCTTATTCAAGTATTATTGCATGCGCTCCTCCTAGGTGTTGGGAATTCCACATACTTGGTTCATTACCAGCTGGGAGTCACACTTTATTTCAATTACCTCAAAGCCTAGTCCCCGAATAACTCAAGTCCTACAAGCAAAGCTTCGTACAGAGCTTCGTTGTTAGTTAATGGTATGGTTTTAATGGCCTGTCTAAGAGTTTCTCCCGAATCAGTGATTAATACAATCCTAAGACCAGATCCTTTTACGTTAAAAGATCCATCATAACAAGGTCCAAACATTGAAAACAGTTCCCGACACCAAAACCGCTTCTTTATTGGCTAAAAACATCATTGCCAAACTAAAATTAGCCACGAAGTCTGCCAAAACTTGTGACTTGATCGCAGTCCTAGATTTATATTCAACATCAAATTCACTAACTTCAACTGCCCATTTTGCCAATTGACCTGATAATTTAGGCTTATGAAGGACATTCCTCAAAGGAAATATTGTCACAACGGCTATGAGATGACATTGAAAATTAGGCCTAAGCTTTCGAGAGACAACTACGAAAGCCAAGGCCAACCTTTCTAGGTGCAGATAACATGTATCCTCTCCCAATAAAACACTACTAACATAATAAAAAGGAAATTGCATACCTTCCTTCTCTCATATCAGAACAAAAATTACCGCAACTTCCAAAACTGCTAGATAATTAATAGTTTCTCACCTTCTATTGGTTTTGACAACACTAGAGGGCAAGACAGCTACCTTTTCAATTAATAGTTTCTCACCTTCTATTCTTCTTTTTCAAAAGTGAGAAGAAATTATGGTATTTCTCGGAGGACCTTGATTTAAACCTGCTTATAGCTGCTATCCTACCGGTCAACCTTTACACTTCCTTCACATTTGTCAATTGGTGGGGGATATCCTAATGGCTTTGATCTTATTAGAGTTTACTTCACTTCCTCTTTGAGAGACCAAGAATCCCAGGAAATTTTTGAAACCAACTCCAAAAGTGCATTTTCAGGATTGAGTTTCATGTTGTACTTTCTCAGAATGTCAAATGTCTCTTGAGGATGAGCCAAATGATCTTGCATTAAGAGATTTGACCAACATATCATCAATATATACTTCCATTGTTTTCCCAATTTGCTATTAAATATTTATTATCGAACCTTTGGTAAGTGGCTCTGCCATTTTAAATCCCAAAATGCATCACATTATAGTAGTATGTGCCATAATTTGTGATTAACGAGGTTTTTTCTTGATCTTCTGCGTGCATCCTAATTTGATTATACCCATAATACACATCAAGAAAGCTCATTAACTCATGTCTGGCTATAGCATCGATCATTTGATCAATGTTTGAAAACGGAAAAGAGTACTTAGGGCATGCCTTATTCAAATCTTTATAATCTACATGATTCTAAATTTATTATTCCTTTTAGGTACTACTATTGCGTTAGCTAACAAACCGGGGTAATTTAACTCTCAAATTGAACTTATATTTAGTAACCAGGTTATCTCTTCTTTGACAAACCTATTTTTGACCTCTACTATCGGTCGTTTCTTCTATCTTACCGAAGGGAAGTTAGGGTCCAAACTTAGCTTATGGACAGCCACATCCAATGTGATACCTGTCATATCTGAATGTGACCATGCAAAATAGTCAATGTTAGCTTTAAGAAAATCAATAATTTTTAATCTTACTTCGAAGAACTTTGTGAACAAGGCAACTTGTTTGAGCTCTTCTGCGGTTGATTTGGTTATGTCTGTTTCTTCCGGTACCTGAAAAGACCTCAATACCTGATTGAAATCCTATGACTCCTCTTATGCATTTTCTTCAATCGGTATGGAAGACGGCACCGACTCCTGTAGTTGCTATTTATTTGTTTCTTTCCACTTGCTACTGGACAAGGTAATTACATTTCAACTCTTTTGCAGCCAACTAATCTACTCCGATCTGTTTGACCACTCCTGGTGTGGGAAACTTCACCAACTGATTATAAGCTGACGACATAACTTTTATTCATGTATCCATGGTCGTTCGCGGATCACGTTATGTCCAATTTTGTCTTCTACCGCTTTGAACAAAGTGGTCTTTGTTACGCCTTCGGTATGCGTTAGCAGTAAAATCTCTCCCCGGGTAGTTACTTTAAAGACTCGGTCGGTCATTTTGAGAATTTAAGCCTCTATCCCTTATTAACTACTTCCCCCGTGACTTTTTCTGCTATTGTGATTTGCCAAGATGATTCATTTTGAGTTTCGGAGTGTTTTGGGATACTTAGTCCCTAAAGGAGAGCTTAAGTATTCGAATGTGGACCGCAGTTAGAACAGTGTGAAGAGGGCTTCAGAATGGAATTCCATCAATTCAGTTAGCTCTGTTGGGTGATTTTGGGCTTAGGGGCGTGTCTGAATTGTATTTTTGAGGTTTGTAGCTCATTTAGGCTTGAAATGGCAAAAGTTGAATTTTTAGAGTTTCGGCTAGATAGTTTAATTTTTGATATCAGGGTCGGAATCCAATTCCAGATGTTGGAGTAGGTCCATAGTGTTGAATATGACTTGTGGGCAAAATTTGGGGTCAATCGGACATGGATTGGTTGGGTACAACATTGGTTGTAGAATTTCGAAAATTAAAGTTCACTAAATTTGAATTGGAGGGTGATTCATGATTTTAGCATTGTCTGATGTGATTTGAAGGCTCGAATAAGCTCGTATGGAATTTTAGGATTGGTTGTTGTTTTGTTGATGTCCCAGGGGCCTCGGGTGTGTTTCAGATGCTTAACAGACTGGTTTGGAACTTATGCCTTTGCTAAAGTTTGTTGCACCTGTTGTTTTTGCACTATATGGACCTTTGCAGCTGGGGGACCGCAGAAGCGGGCTCGCAGATGTGGCCCACTGCCCGCAGATGAGGTCCTATGAGCGCAGTAGCAGAAATCGCTGGACAGAAAAGGGGATTTCAAGAATTTGAAATTTCATAACACAAAATTCAAGTTGGAGCTCGAGGGAAGGCGATTTTTTGAGGGATTTTGAAGGAGAGCTATTGGGTAACTTATCACAACTCGATTTTGATCATAATACATTAATCTATTGTTGTATTCTACATCTAATTAAGGAATTTGAGGATGGAAGTTTGGAAGATGAGGGAAAAGTTCCCCAAATGGAAATCGGAGATTTGAAGTGGGAATTAGTTGTCTATTTTGAATGATATTTGTAGAGTGAACGCGTGAATGAGTGGTTTTTCGTAATTTGTTACTTTTACCCAATTCCGAGGTATGCGCCCAGGGAAGATTTGTGGGTGTTTTCCTATTTTCTTGCCTTAGACTTGAACTCATTAGCTAAATTAGTTTCTTGTAGTTATATTTAGGTTATGTAATTGATTTGATTAGATTT
Source organism: Nicotiana glauca (assembly GCA_026770625.1). Classification (NCBI taxonomy): domain Eukaryota; kingdom Viridiplantae; phylum Streptophyta; class Magnoliopsida; order Solanales; family Solanaceae; genus Nicotiana; species Nicotiana glauca. The sequence continues at coordinate 66,913 of MU680707.1, read as the reverse complement.
TGGCCACTTGAAGTTGGATACTCGTGGCAAGAGCGTGATTTCGAATTGATTTTGAGCTTGATTCGAGGTAGGTGACTTGCCTAACCTTGTATGGGGGAACCCCCCGTAGGATATAGTACTGTTGTTATATAGATATCGTGTGCGTAAGGTGACGAGTGCGTACACCTGCTAATTGTTGAAAACCCCCATTTTCATTAAGTAAATATCTATGTTTTCCTTTAATCATTATGTTTGGGACTATGGGACGGTATCCCGGGAGAACCCCTGCTGCTATCTGTATGTATTGAGTTCTTGTTTTTCTATGATTACATATTTTTACTGCTAGTATTTATCCTTACTGCGATATTTCTTACTGTTTTATCTTCTTATTTATATAAACCAGTAGGACCTGTAGACATGTAATTTTTGACCCTCCCCAAGATTTTATATATTTTAGCATGTAAATATTTAATTTAGGCCTAATGGCGCTATTTCAATTAATTTTGACTTCTTTACTTTATTTTCGTCATAAAAATGGAAAATTACAAAAAAATATTTTAGCTTACGTATCTTTCATGAATTTAAATAAAAAATATACAAAAATGGTACCTTATTTTTTATCTTTACATAATCTTGAAAATACAAAAAATATATAATAGTTTCATGTTAGCTTTTGCATTGTGTATTATTTTTATCTTATTTTAAAAGGAGTCAATTAAGGTGTTGGATTACAATTTTAAGAGTTTTAGAGCCCAATTCTTGGCCCAATTCGGATTAGTCCGTTAAGCCTAGGGACCCTTATAGACTCTTCTTTGGAACAAAAATAAATAAAAAGACCCTAAGGACTTAACACAAAAAGACCTAGCGACTAATTGGCAAAATATACAAAAATACACCTAAACCTAGACTCTACATCTATAAGACCCTAGATTCCTAAAAATCCGCTGCATAACACTAAAAGAGACCCTCCCCTCCGTTCTGCTTCTTCATAATCTTCCTTAACAAAAAAAAAAAAATAATACACAGAGATTAAAAGCGAGGCAACAACCCAGCTCTCTCTCTCAATCGGCGAACCAGACGACCCCAGCCCGCCGGAAAACACAGCCACACATCCACACCCAGCGATACTCCTCCAATTCCAGCCACACGACCACCAAAATTCAGCCACTACCTCTCATCATCCACACATACGTAGATAGGAAGGGAGGGGCCTTTCTGGATAGGGTTTTCGGACAGAACAATGAGGCCCTTAGTTGAGGTCGCCGACGAGTTTCAGCACTCTGTTCGAGGTCTGGCGTGCGGTCTAAATGCGCTTAAGATTCAAAGTTGTAAAATCATAAGTTTCAGATTCAAGGAGGTCCACTTCTTATATTGTTTTGATTGATGATATGAGTAGTTTTCTCTTATTTTGGTGTTCTTTGGTATTAATTTATTTCTTGAATTAATGAAATTATTCTCCATTGAGCATGCTGCCAAATTTTGAGCTTCCCCTTTGTATATTTATCTTAGTTCATTAACATGTTCTCTTAAAGAGTGATGTTTGAAATATTGTTTATCTTCTTCTTAATTTGGGCTGCATTTTGTGCCCGATTGTGCGTATGTTGGTTTTGGTTGGAGTGAATTTATTTATCTAATTTTGATAATAAAGATGAATTGTCTTAGATTTTATGCTAATTTTGATAATAGGGATGAAAACTATGTCTTATGCTAAATAGCGATCTTGCTAAAAGTTTTTGGCTTATCTATATTTTGACGATCAGTGGGGTACCGATATAGAGGCAGTGATTTGTGTTTGATATTCATTTTTGTCCACCAAGCTCAAATGGAGTGAAATCTTGTAATGACCCAATCGGTTATTTTGAGCCCTAGTGCGTCGTTCAGCATTCTGAGGCGATGAGCAGCTTCAATTCAGGTATTACGACTTGTACACGTGGTCGGCATTGAGTTTCAGGAAGTTCGGAGTTGATTTGGGAAGAGAATTCTCATTTAGGAAGCTTAAAGTTGAAAGAATTAACTAGGATGGGATTTTTGAGTAGACAACCTCAGAATTAGGATCTGAAGGTTCCAGCAGGTTCGTATGATGATTTTGGGCTTGGGCGTATGCCCGTTTTAGGTTTTGGATGACCAGGGAGCGATTTGGCGCCTATTGTGGAAAGTAACATTTTGAAAGAAATTTCATAAGTTTGGCTTGAAGTGCATTTCAGTGTTATCGATGTTCGTTTGGGATTCCGAGCCTTTGAATAATTCTGTATGGTGATTCTGGAGTTGGGAGCGCGACCGGAAGTGAAATCGGAGGTCTGTAACTCATTTTGGAGCCATTTGGCTAGAGATAGAAATTTGAAGGTTTTTGAGAAGTTTGACCGGAAGTGGACTTTTTGATATCGGGGTCGGAATCTGATTCCAAAAGTTGGAGTAGGTCCGTAATGTCGAATATGACTTGTGTGCAAAATTTTAGGTCAATCGGACGTGATTTGATAGGTTTAAGCCTCGGAAGTAGAAATTGGAAGTTTTAAAGTTCATAAAGATTGGATTGGGGGTTGATTCATGATTTTAGCATTGTTTGATATGATTTGAGGCCTCGATCAAGTCCGTAATGTGTCTTGGGACTGGTAGGTGTGATTGGTTGAGGTCTCAGGTGCCTCGGATGGATTTCGGATGGTTAACAGATCGAAAATGGAAATTTTGGAAGGCTGAGTCTTGCTGGTTGCTGTCATAACCGCATCTGAGGTTTTTGGATCGCAGATGCGGCACTTCAACCGCAGAAGCGATTTTGGGCTAAAAGACAAAGGACCGCAGATGCGGTCATATTTTCGCAGATGCGGGACCGCACCTGTGATAGAGGCATCGCAGAAGCGGATTTTGCCAGGGGCTCATGGACTGCGGATGCGGTCAAGGTTCAGCAGAAGCGGGACCGCATCTGCGTGAAGGGGAACGTAGAAGCGAAAATGGGTGGCCTAGTGGAAGCCGCAGAAGCAGCTGATAGTCCGCAAAAGCGGGACCGCGGAAGCGAAATTTCATCCGCAGAAGGGGAAGTAGCTGGAGGCAGAGGGGTTGTTTTAAAATCGGGATTTGGCCATTTTCTCCCATATTTTCATGGCTTGGGTGATTTTTGGGGAGCTTCAAGAGGGGATTTTCGTCATCAACGTCAGGGTAATTTATCCCCACCTATTTTGAGTTAAATACATCAACTATGTATGGATTTGAGCATTGAAATTAGTATAAATTTGAGGTTTTGGTGGAAAACCTAGAAATTTACATTTCTTTGAATTTAACCACGATTTTGGGTATGGAATTGAGAATAAATTATATATTTGAGTTCGTGAGGTTATGGATAGAGTTACTCTTCAAAAATTTTGGAAATCCGGGCACGTGGACCCGAGGGAAATTTTGTCAACTTTTCGATCGGGGTTAGGAATTGTTATAAATTAGATTATAATGAGTTATTAAGTATATATTATAGAATTTGCATAATCGTTGGCTAGTTTTGGAGCATTGTGCATCGATTCGAGCCTTCGGAAGGGTGTGGAATGCCGGTTACGGATCGTCGGAGCAAGGTGAATCTCCTTTCTAACCTTGTAAGAGGGAATTGTCCCCATAGGTGAAATAATTGACTATGTGATCGTATTTGTGGGGGCTACGTACGCACGAGGTGACGAGAGTCCATGCGTAGGTACTATTATGCTATTGTCTAGGTAGTTAGGACCCAAAAGCATGTTATACTTTGATTATTTACCAACTTATCAATAGCTTGAACTGCTTAAACCACATCGAATAAGTAACCAAATTTCTAAAAGGGTTTAAACTTCATTTTCCTAAATTATTAAAAAGAATTGGCTTTTCTTTGGATAATTGCTCCATGTTGACTTCTTGATTGGATGTCTGCCTGTGTGTGTTTATTTTGGAACGGGCCGAACGCCTCAACATATTAAATAGATGCATTTATAGGCGCGTCGTTGACCCTCGGCAAGTGCACAGTTTATTTCTGTTGGAGCGGGCCGTAGACCTCGGCATGATTTGCGCATGATATATATTGTTGCCTGAGAATTTTAAATGTGATTTTGCCTTTCATGGTTTGATATGAATTGATAAGATAATGAAAAGTAAAACATAAAAATCCTTTATTATTTGTTAAAGGTGTTTACCTATTTTCCGGCTTCGTGAGTTAGAACTGTTATATAAATCCATGATTTCCTCACATTTTTAGTACATCATTATTGGACCCCCTAGTAAGTGTCGAAGTTGACCATATCGTCTCTACTTCTTCGAGATTAGGCGGGATATTTATTGAGTACATGTTATTTACGTACTCATACTACACTTCTGTGCATTTTTATTGCACAGGTATATGTAACTCTAGCGGCCTACTAGGCGTAGCAGCACAGATGGTTTTGGGACTAGATGATCTTCATTATTTGAGATGGCCGCAGCTAGAGCAGTCCCTTCCAGTATACTGTATTTACTTCCGGTCCACTGTATTCCGGATGGATGTTGTATTTTATTTCCTTGTCAGTAGATGCTCATGTACTTGTCACACCGAGTTTTGGGATGGTTTTGAAGTATTTGGTAGTAACTGCTTATCATTTAAATTTGAATTGAGACAACTATCTTATAAATTGCTGAATTTGAAGGAAAATCCTAGATTTTAAAAGTATTAAAACGATAATTTGATTGGCTTGCCTGACAGCAGTGTCTGGCGCCTTCACGACCCTTAGTAGATTTTGGGTCGTGACAATATGGTATCAGATCACTTGGTTCCTAGGGTATGACGAGTCATGAGCAACTCAAGTAGAGTTTCGCGGATCGATACGGAGATGTTTGTACTTATCCTCGGGATGCTGCAGGATTATTAGGAGTACTTCCCTTCTTAATTCCTTATCGTGTGATTTGATTCCTGTGAGGCTTATGCCTTTGTTTCTTTCCTACTCAATATTATGCGACGCGAAGCGCTTGTTATAAATCGAGAATTGAAGAATTGTAATGGCACTACGAATGTGGTGCGGGATGTTTCTCCCGATATAGTTGATTGGACTATTATCGTCTCCTTGTTGAAAGGTATTTTATTATTTCAAGCTCAGTAGTTGTACTTCTGAGAGCTTTGAGGTTAGGCACAAGTTGCCATGATGCTTATGAACAATCGTTCAGCAGTATTGTTATAATGGTAGGATGTTTGCCTACGTATCGGGGCAGTGAATGACTTGAAGGGAGGTTTACTCAGTGCATGATCTACAGATTTGGTGTTTAATTCACGGCAGGGGAAAGTCAATCGGGCAGAGAATGCTCAGGTTTGGGTTGATGAGGTATCGAGACTCGGTATTTGCTAGTGTGGCGGAGCTTTCTTCTACAATACGGTGTCGTTGTCCTTATTGAAGGTACTAAATTCGTTGGTGTTATGGTCTTCTGCAATTTGCCTTGGGGTGTTGAGGAATAATATTGGAGAAAATACAGTTAGACATCACGAGGTAGGGTGGTTCAGGATTGAATCGACATTTCTAATATTGGCAGCTCGAGAGAGATAATCTTCGGCAAAAATTTAAAGTTAGCAGTGATTTATGGGTTCAAGTGCTACGAAGATAGTTTTTTATTAAGGCAACAACTGATTAGCAAAGGATGAGGAAAGATGTGTGGAAAGTGTCAGGCAGTGGCTAAAATTTCTAGAAGGCCAAGTATAAGAAGCAAAGGTCGAATAATTGATTAAGGGGATGAGTTCTGTCAAAGTGGGAGAGTGGCGGAGTTGCATATAGGCTTTGTAGTGGGATGACCACATACCTTAAGGAGAGTTTGGAGTGACTGAGAATGTTAGTGAGTGATGATTGGGGTCTACGGATTTAATTTGAAGTATGGGCTATTATGCGGCAGGAGATTCGATATAACGAAAAGGAGCTGCCAAAAATAAAGAAGGATGCAGCATAACTTTGAATTGGAAGGTTGTTGCCGCACATTTAAATGATGTCCACGAGGGGTAAATGGACATGTGCAGCTGGAGAGTGAGCTCAGACTCAGGATGTGTTATTGATGTCGTAATGATTCTACCCCATGCAGTAGTATTGGAAGATACCGAGGAGAGCTTTTATAGGTGGGTTACCCAAGTGAGCAAATTAACGGTTGTGTGGTTGGCGAGGCTTCTGCGAAGAATTCTATCGGTTACATGGCAAAGAGATCGGTTGTCCAAATGTGTTTGATGAGTCAGAATATGAGAAGGGGGTTTCCCAAAAAGATTTTGAGAACTTTGGCGGTTGATTGCGCAAGGTTATGTCAATAAGAGATAAAGAGGACGGGGGCATTCCAGGTTTGTGAAAAATAGATTCATGCTAAGTGAGAGACTCCCACCGCTTATGATTGGGTTGCATGGTTAACTACTTGCAAGATTTTTGGCTATTAGCATATCGATGGGCTATTTTAGATACGGAAAAGGGCCATAAGTGGTAATTTAAGCAAAGGAAGTATTAAAGGTGGGCTATCGTTGGCCTTATTGGCCCATGTTCAGACTTGGAGGAAGATTCGAGATTTTGTTTTGTATAGTTGCGGGTTCCAAGGGAAGTGATTCGGCGGGTTCTTCACCAAGGGGGTATTCATGTGATAGAAGACCCATAGAGTTGATTATATTCAGGTCCAAGTCAGAGCGGGTGGCTCTCAATAGCGGTCTTGGTAAATTCACAAGATGAGGTGTGATGCCTAATGATTTTGAGCGTATGGTTACGGGTAAGAATCAGGCTTGTTAGCAGCCTATGAGAAGAGGCACAAAATGTTCTGTGATGTTTTGGCTTGCGATGTAGCAATTTGGAGGTGTGAAAATAGTTCGTGGGATTTGAGACATCATGGTCTCGCGGTTCAAGGTTACTCGGGTGAGTGCGGATAGAGTATGGTAAGTGTTGGATGGAGTTATTATTGTTTCAAAGGGCATCAAGGATAAATTGGACGAAGATAGATTGGCTAGCCATGATTGAGTTGGCATATTGGTGGTGGAGATCAATTCCTTCCGTGTGATCAAGTTATGCAAGTAATTTGTAACGGTGCGTAGGAGGCTTGTCAGCCGTCGTAATTGATATTATTCAGGAGCATTATTCTGTTATGGCTTGTTATGTGGGAGCGGATTCTAGAAGGGCTATGGTGCCTTAGACCACTACCTAGATGTTTACATGTTCTACGGTTATAAGAATTTGCCTGTGTGTTGCTATGTTTCTCCTGAAGTGAGTTCAGTGAAAAGCTTTTTATATGATGAAGTTTTGTAGCTTATAGCGCTATATGTCCCCTCTGGGATGGTATTATGCACCTTGCGTGCTTGTGACCGAAATTCGGTATTTTATTGTAATGAGCAATTTATCTCGATGTGCATCACCTTAGGTGAGTGTTATGTGTGGATTGGGTGGCACGCTGCCGTGGGTATGTTATTTGGATCGGGTTGCGCGCCGCAATAGTGTGATGTTGAGTACAACTTTCCATATGTTATTTTTGTATGTCTTGCTTCCTATTTTCTGTGGAAAGTCCGTATTAGTGCGTGAGTTAGGTAATTCCTTCCAGAGTTTGTTTTCCTTTTGTATCACGTTCGAATTGGTGGCCTATTGGCACATTGTGGCATCATATGAGACTTTTGGTCATATCGGGGTGGCTTATTGCCTGAGCAGTTTGTACTGGGTGAGACGACATTGTTGGATTTAGGATCAGTGCAATCTAATTACGTGAAATATATTAAGGAGCAAAGATCATTATTTGGTTCAGAATGAGGTAATGTTTCTTTTCAGAAGTATAGACTCAATGATTGGTTGACTCGGTAGTCGATTATGAATTTCTGCATCTATTCCATTATAGTGACATTGTAAGAGTTACAGTAATACCCATGTATGTCATGGGGTGCAATGGGAGCACCAGATTAGTTGGATTTTGACTAAGTTGATCAGAAAAAAGTTGTTGTGGTTTGGTGAGTAAAGTGATGCTAGGTGTGAACTCAGCAAAGTTATGCAGACATGTTTGGGTACAGCGTGTAGTGATTAATATGGTGATCTTATGGTGGCAACAGGTCGGGCATAGAATTCCGGATGATGGAATTGGGTTTTAAGGCGTATCTGCTACAATAAAAGAGAATATCTTAAAAATTGATCGAGCTAATGTGCTCAACTGAGTTGTGGTAGTACGGGAAGGTGCATGAGAAGTTAAACAGCGATTTCAGACCATTCCAGCGTAGTTCTCAGCATGTTCGAGGACGAACGTATGTTTAATTGGGAGAGAATGTAACGACCGGACCGGTCGTTTTGAGCCCTAGCACGTCGTTTAGCAGTCTGAGGCCATGAGCAGCTTCAATTCAGGTATTACGACTTGTACGCGTGGTCGGAATTGAGTTTCGGGAAGTTCCGAGTTGATTTGGGAAGAGAATTCTCATTTCGGAAGCTTAAAGTTGAAAGAATAACTAGGATGGGATTTTTGAGTAGACGACCTCAGAATCAGGATGTGAAGGTTCCAACAGGTTCGTATAATGATTTCGGGCTTGGGCGTATGCCTGGTTCGGGTTTTGGATGACCCGGGAGCGATTTGGCGCATATTGTGGAAAGTAACATTTTGAAAGAAATTTCATAAGTTTGGCTTGAAGTGCATTTCACTGTTATCGATATCCGTTTAGAATGTTGAGTCTGTGAATAATTCTGTATGCTGATTCTGGAGTTGGAAGCGCGATCAGAAGTGAAATCGGAGGTCCGTAGCTCATTTTGGAGCCATTTGGCTAAAGATAGAAATTTGAAGGTTTTTGAGAAGTTTGACTGGAAGTGGACTTTTTGATAACGGGGTCGGGATCTGATTCCGAAAGTTGGAGTAGGTCTGTAATGTCGTTTGCAAAATTTGAGGTCAATCGGACGTGATTTGATAGATTTAATCATCGAAAGTAGAAGTTGGAAGTTCTAAAGTTCATAAAGCTTGGATTGGGGGTTGATTCGTGATTTTAGCATTTTTTTGATGTGATTTGAGGCCTCGAGCAAGTCCATAATGTGTTTTGGGACTGGTGGGTGTGATTGGTTTGGGTCTCGGGGATCTCGAGTGGATTCCGGATGGTTAACGAATCGAAAATGGAAATTTTAGAAGGCTGAGGCTTGCTGGTTGTTGTGATAACCGCATCTGCACTTTTTGGATCGCAGATGCGGCACTTAAACCGCAGAAGCAATTTTGGGATAGAAGAGAAAGGACCGCAGATGCGGTCATATTTCTGCAGAAGCGGATTTTTCTAGGGGCTCGTGGACCGCAGATGCGGGCAAAATTCCGCAGAAGCGGGAACGCATCTGCGGGAAGGGGAACGCAGAAGCGAAAATGGGCGGCCTAGTGGAAGTCGCAGAAGCGGCTGATGGTCCGCAAAATCGGGACCGCGGAAGCGGAATTTCTTCCGCAGAAGCAGAAGTAGCTGGAGGCAGAGGGGTTGTTTTAAAATCGGGATTTGTCCATTTCCTCCCATATTTTCATGGTTTGGGTGATTGTTGGGGAGCTTCAAGAGGGGATTTTCATCATCAACGTCAAGGTAATTATCCCCACCTATTTTGAGTTAAATACATCAACTATGTATGGATTTGAGCATTGAAATTAGTATAAATTTGAGGTTTTGGTGGAAAACTTAGAAATTTACTATTCTTGGAATTTAACTACGATTTTGAGCATGGAATTGAGAGTAAATTATATATTTGAGTTCGTGAGGTTATGGGTAGACTTACTCTTTGAAAATTTTGGAAATCCGGGCACGTGGGCCCGAGGGCAATTTTGTCTACTTTTCGATCGGGGTTAGGAATTGTTATAAATTGGATTATAATGAGTAATTAAGTATATATTAATGAATTTGCAAAAACATTGGATAGTTTTAGAGCGTTGTGCATCGATTTGAGCCTTCGAAAGGGCGTGGAATGCCGGTTACGGATCTTCGGAGCGAAGTGAGTCTCCTTTCTAATCATGTAAGAGGGAATTGTCCCCATAGGTGAAATTATTGAATATGTGTTTGTTGGGGCTACGTACGCACGAGGTGATGAGATTTCATGCGTAGCTACTATTATGCTATTGTCAGGTAGTTAGGACCCAAAAACATGCTATACTTGGATTATTTACGTACCTATCAATAGCTTGAACTGCTTAAACCACATCGAATTAGTAATCGAATTTCTAAAAGGGTTTAAACTCATTTTCCTAAATTATTAAAAAGAATTGGCTTTACTTTGGATAATTGCTCCATGTCTACTTCTTGATGCTCTCTGCCTGTGTGTGTTTATTTTTGAACGGGACGAATGCCTCGGCATATTAAATGGATGCATCTATAGGTGCGCCGTCGACCCTCGGCAAATGCGCAATTTATTTCTGTTGCAAATAGAGTTTGACTGAGATAAAACAGAATCAAAAGGAGCTCTGGCCCGCAACGAAACTAAAATGAAATTAGTTGGAGACAGATTCAGTGGGGCACCCCCCTTATAGCAGGTATGCAACCAACCCTTCTTCTGAAGACTATCTATAAGTAGTATTCAAAAGAAGAAATTGAGGTTTGATACCATTTGTGTTCAAAATAGGATACCTCCTAGGTCATTTCTTTTCTCCCCTTCTGCTGTTATAGCTTCAACTTCTTTCTAATAGCTGCTTGCTTGGCTTCAAAGCCTTACCATCCCTTCGCCGCCTCCACAGAAAGATTGGTCACTTTTTTTTTTTGGATTAGTCTCTTAACTCAAATTCTCTTTAAAACGGTACAACAGACGAGCGCAGCGCTGCCTACGCGCTAATTAGCTTCCGATGTATTCTCTGGCATTGATTTGATTAAAGGAAAGGTAAAGCCTTCACTTCAAGCTTTGAAGCTAAGTTCGCTATTCGGTCAATG
>MU680707.1:1442-45031 GCA_026770625.1 Nicotiana glauca | reverse complement strand
GGGGGGGGGGGGGTCACGAAGTGTGCGCGAAGTCGCGCGGTCTTCGCGCGCTTTAGGCTCTCCAGGCAGAATGTTTTGCCCAGGTGTGCGAAGTGGGCGCTAAGTCGTACTCCTGGGCATTTATTTTTGCATTTTTTTCACCTGCTTTGCTCCTGGTTGATGGTTCTTTCACCCGCCCTTCGTCGCCTACAATTGTTAGTATGTTAAAACTAAAAATCAAACACTACTACTATCGTTGTTTTGCCTCCCAACAAGCGCCTTATTTAATGTCGTGGCACGATGCAGAGTCTTGCTTACTCATCGGCTAGTACAACCTTGGTCTTTTCACGATTAATCATTCCTCCCCAATAATGCTTGACTCTATGACCATTCACCAAAAATTTCCTTTGGCCATTTAAAGCTCGCAGCTCGATTGCACCATAAGGAGTAACTCTCACCACCTCGAACGGACCTGATCATCTCGACTTTAGCTTCCCAGGGAATAACTTGAGTCTAGAATTGAATAGCAATAACTGTTGTCCTGGATCAAAGTGACGTGGCTTGATATGCTTGTCATGCCATATTTTTGTCTTTTCTTTATAAAGTTTAGCATTTTCATAAGAGTGTAACCTGAACTCGTCTAATTCATTCAACTACATAAGTCTTGTTTCTCCTGCGGCTTCAAAGTCCATGTTGAGCTTCTTAATGACCCAGTATGCCTTGTGTTCTAGCTCAACGGGCAAGTGACATGCCTTCCCATACGCCAGCTTGTAAGGAGACACTCCAATTTCCATTTTGTATGCAATCCTATATGCCCATAGAGCATCATCCAACTTTGCAGCCCAGTCTTTCCTATTCACACTCACCGTCTTCTCCAATATCTGCTTGATTTCTCTGTTTAACACCTCGGCTTGCCCACTTGTTTGCGGATGGTATACTGTGATAACTCTGTGGCGAACTCCATATTTAGCTAGAAGGTTATTCAACAATCGATTACAAAAATGAGTCCTTTCATCACTGATTAAGGCACGTGGAGTCCCAAATCTCGAGAATATGTTCTTTTTTATAAACGCAGTTACCACCATGGTATCATTCGTCGGCAAAGCAATTGCCTCCACCCATTTTGATACATAGTCAATGGCTAGCAAAATGTACTTGTTTCCTCTGGACGGTGGAAATGGCCCGATAAAATCTATCCCCCACACATCAAAAAGCTCAACTTCTAGAATATTATTTAAAGGCATCTCATGCCTTCTTGTGATTTTTCCCGTTCTCTGACATTGGTCACACTTCTTAACAAATAAATGGGCATCCTTGAATAAAGTCGGCCAAGAGAGATCGGATTGTAGCACCTTTGCAGCTGTTCTATCTCCTCCATGATGGCCCCCATATGGTGATGCATGGCAATCATACAACACTAATTATACCTCTTTTTCAGGAATGCATCTCCTCATCAACTGATCACCACATTGCTTGAACAAATAGGGCTCATCCCAGTAGTAGAAGTTCACATCATGTAAAAACCTTTTTCTAGCTTCAGTTTGTATTTCGGGAGGAAGTACCCCACTCACAAGACAATTTACATAGTTTGCGTACCATGGGGGAGGGTCTTGGGTTATAGTAAAAAGTTTCTCATCAGGAAATACTTCTTTAACCTGGACACCCTCCTCCACGTGGTCGTGGTTTTCCAACCTTGATAGATGGTCAGCTACCTGGTTCTCTGTCACCTTTCGATCCCTTATTTCTACATCAAATTCCTGCAGCAATAAAACCCAGCGCATCAATCTAGCCTTAGACTCCTTTCTGGTAAATAAATACCTGATAGCTGCATGATCGGTATGGACTATGACTTTTGTTCCCACCAAGTATGCCCGGAGTTTCTCAAAGGCCCACACATTAGCTAACAACTCCTTCTCGGTAGTGGTGTAATTCAGCTGGGCATCGCCAAGAGTCTTACTCGCATAGTAGATGGAATAAAACACCTTGTCCTTCCTCTGGCCTAACACTGCCCCGATCGCATGATCACTCGCACCACACAAAAGTTCAAAAGGTAAAGACCAATCTGGTGCCACAATAATAGGTGCAGTTACTAACTTCTTTTTAAGTTCTTCAAATGAGTTTAGGCAAGTATCATCAAAGTTGAATGTTACATCTTTTTCAAGCAGCCTGCACAAAGAATAGCAATTTTTGAAAAATCTTTAATAAAGCGTCGATAAAAACCCGCGTGTCCCAAGAAACTCCGGACACCCTTTACTGAAATAGGTGGAGGTAATTTTTCAACTGCCTCCACCTTTGCTTTATCAACTTCAATGCCGTCCCCAGATACTCTGTGACCTAACATGATGCCTTCTTGTACCATAAAGTGGCACTTTTCCCAATTCAGTACCAGATTTGTTTCTTCACAGCAGGCTAGAACCTTGTTTAGATTCCTCAAGCAATCATCATAAGAAGACCCAAAAACTGAAAAGTCATCCATAAACACCTCCACGAATTTTTCCACCATGTCGGTGTAAATAGCCATCACACACCTCTGGAAAGTGGGTGGTGCATTACAAAGACCAAACGGCATTCATTTGAAGGTGAAAGTGCCGTAAGGACAAGTAAAAGTAGTCTTCTCCTGATCCTCTAGGCATATGACAATCTGATTGTATCCTGAATAACCATCAAGGAAGCAGTAATATTCATGCCCGGCCAACCTCTCTAGCATTTGATCGATGAATGGGAGTGGGAAGTGATCCTTGCGAGTTGCCTTATTGAGCCTTCTATAATCAATGCAGACTCTCCATCCCGTAATAGTACGAGTGGGGATTAGCTCATTCTTCTCGTTCTCAACTACAATTATTCCTCCCTTTTTGGGCACACATTGAATCGGGCTTACCCAGTTGCTATCAGAAATGGGAAAAATGATACCTGTATCGAGCAACTTGATTACTTCCTTTTTCGCTACCTCCTTTATGATAATATTCAATCTCCTTTGATGCTCTATATTGGGGAGGTGTCCGTCCTCTAAAAAGATTTTATGCGTGAAAAACGAGGGACTAACACCTTTGATGTCAGCTATAGTCCACCCAATGGCCTTTTTATGCTCGCGGAGGACTCTGAGCAATTTTTCTTCTTGAGTTTTGGTCAAGCTGGATGAAATAATTATGGGCAGTGTCTCAGAGTTTCCCCAATAAGCATAGCGCAAATGCGCTGGAAGTGGCTTGAGTTCTAGCTTCGGAGCTTCTTCAATAGATGGCCTGGAAGAGGTCAGCGCAACAGGTCTGTCCAACTATTCAAATTTTCTGAACCCATGTACATAACTGCAGGACATATCTAGCATTTGCTCAATTTCTCCTATTCTTTCATCCTCATGGTTTTCTACATCCCCAATCAATACTCGTTCAACATGATCTGCAAGGCTCATATAGGGTACTAACGAAGTAGCATCACTCTCCACCACCGAGATCATGGATAACTCCTCATAATGGGCTAGTAACATCAGTGCTCTATAAACATTGAACACCTCCACTTGGTCACCTACTCTCTTTGTCATCTTTCCTTCGCAGACATCAATAATAGCTTGGCCTGTGGCTAAGAATGGATGCCCCAAAATAAATGGGACTTCCTGATCAGGCTCGTAATTCAGAATAATGAAATCAGTGGGGAATATGAAAGTGCCCACTTGAACTATCACATATTCAATCACACCCTCAGGATGAGTAAGGGAGTGATCAGCTAACTGTAAGATAACTATCGTTGGGCGCGGTTCACCCAACCGTAGCTGTCTGAACACAGATAGCGGCATCAAATTGATGCTCGCTCCAAGATCACATAAAGCTCGCCCAACAGTGTGTTTACCAATGGAGATGTGGATATTGAAACTACCTGGATCCTTCAATTTCTGAGGTAGCTTGCCTTGAATTCTGGAACTGCACTCCTTAGTGAGTGCCACAGTCTCGAACTCGGTCAGCCTCCTTTAATTAGCCACAATGTCCTTGACGTACTTTGCATATTTGGGTACCTCTTGTAAGATGTCAACCAATGGAATATTAATCTGTACCTGCTTCAAGATATCAAGAAACGTTTTATACGCGGCATTGTCTTTTAATTTCTGCAATCTTTGAGGGAATGGAGGTGGTGGCCTTGCAATCAATTGTGGGGGCTGCTCAGCCACCACCTCTCCAATTGGGTTCTCTGGCTCCGGGGCTTTCTCTGATGTTAATTCTATAGTGGCCGGCCTCTTATTAAAAGTCACCTGTTTCCTTTTTTAGGAAGAACTTCCTCAAGTTGTCTCCCATTCCTCAATGACACGGCATGAAGGCCCGCCTTAGGATTTGCTTCAGTGTCACTTGGAAGAGCTCCAGCTGGTCTAGTGTTTTGAGCACTGGCTAGCTGTCCCATTTGACGCTCCAAATTTCTCACTGTTGTGACGAGGGATTGCTGTTCAGCCATCATTTAAATATGTCTTCAAGGTGGCTTGTAGAACTTGCTTGTTGCTCACCTTGCGGTGGTCTATACTACTGTTGAGGTGCTTGAGGCCTGTATTGATTCTGAGTGCCCTTGTTTTCACCCCAAGAGAAGTTTGGGTGGCTCCTCCAACTGGGATTTTACGTGTTCCCATATTGATTTGCTTGGCCCCTATTTGAATTACCCACGAAGCAGACAGACTCTGGGTTTGCGGGACATATGTCACTCGTGTGTCCCTCTCCACAGATTTCACAGAAGGCTTGAACCTGTTGTATCAGTTGTACCTGTTGCTTGTTGATATTCAAGTTCATCTGGTTGACTTGATTGGCCAGCGTAGCAATCTGCGCGGATAATGCTGAGACGACATCTAACTCAAGAACCCCTGCAGACTGTTGCATTGTGTGTCTGCCCATCTCTCCTTGCCAATCCGGATTGCTCTTGGAGAATTTGTTCAGTAATGCATATATCTCGTCAAAGCTTTTCTCCAACACTTGACCCCCAGCTACAGCATCTACCACGATCTTTGTTTCAGAATGTAATCCTTCTATGAAAGTGTGAGCTAACACTTCATTTGTCAGATTGTGATGAGGATAGTCTCTGAGTAGTCCTTTGAACCTTTCCCAAGCCGAGTGTAAAGACTCTTCTACTTTCTGTTTGTAGGCAACTATCTCACTTCTGATCTTTGCAGTTTTGCCTGAAGGAAAGAACCTTGCCAGAAATTTTCTTTCCAAATCGTTCCATGATGTAATGGAATTTGCTGGTTCTGCCTTTAGCCATCGCTTAGCTTCACCCAACAGAGAGAATGGAAATAGTGTGAGCCTCACATAATCTGGAGTAACCCCGTTAGTGATATAAGTATCACAAATCTCCAAGAAGTTCAGAATGTGCTGCTGTGGATCCTCGTGTGGAAGACCCATAAATTGCCCATTTGCACGAAGCAACTGGATCATGCTCTATTTCAGCTTAAAGTGCCCGGTGATTCTGGGCTTCACTATACTGGAGGTGACATTAGCAATGCTGGGCATCGCCACCTCCTGAACAGCCATGGGTTGCCCCTCTGCCATGTCCCTTGCTTCTCTCAACCTCCTGTGGAATGTTCTCTCAGGTTCCGGATCAAAGCCTTGAAGTTGGTCCTGGCTTCTGACCCTACGCATTCAATCGAAGTTCCTGAGATGCGCACAACAATCAAGTAACGTTAGGCTCAACGAAATAAACAATTAAAGCAACATCTAGCAAGTAGCTAATATTAAGTCCCCGACAACGGCGCCAAAAACTTGTTGCTCCCAAACGCACATGCAAGTATACGTGATCGTACAAGTAATTAAATGATAAGTCGAGTGTCGAACCCACAGAGACTTATATCAACTACTACCTAACATGCCAATATTGTTATTTCGCCAAGTTATATTAGAGGTCAAGAGTTTAATTATGCTAATTCCAATTCTAATTAATAACTAAATTATCAAGTACGAGTTGATCGTTATGTATTCAATAAAGACAAGTATTCCAGGGTTGTGATCGATTCACGAATATTATTGTGTTCTAATTAACTCTCCCTTTTCATATAATTCACTCATGGTTGCTAATTAATCGATAAATGCTCTCATAGCCTTCTTCCGAAGTACTATTCACCTACCCTCAATAGATTAACGCCTATATTCCTATGGAATCAATCTATTAAGAACGCATTAAGATTACGATATTTAATTAAGCAAGGTGATCAGGTATATTCCTATCATAACCACAAATCTGCTCCCCCTAAGGGTTAAGATCATGCTCTCTTCAACTCTTATCTAATCTAAACACTGCTTTCCCAAGCATAGCATAGATAGTAAATAGAACCCAACTGTTGGCCAGACAATTAAGCAATTACACACAGAATTGAAGAAACAACCATATATGAATGAATTATAATCAAGATCTAGTAAATATCAAACAATAATAATCATGGCTAAATCACAACCCCAGAACAATGGGTTTTAGCCACACATGCTAGTATGTATCACAAATAGATTCAATTACATCACAAAATGAAGAAAACAAAGAGAAGAAAAGAAGAACTTGATGATCCAAACTCCTCCTTGCTTCTTGCTTCTCTCCTTCTGTCACTAAACCCTTCAAATCTCTATCTACCGATCTTGGGCGAGCTTAACTTTATTTAAGTTGAGTGGGCTTTTCTCCAAAATTCCACTTTTAACCCCCCTCCCAACTAACTCTTTTCCGGACCGGCACCGCACGAAGTCGTGCGCCCTTCGCGCACCTTACTGTCTCAGCTGGTCAGACGCGCAAACTCTGCGCAACTTCGCGCGCCCTTCGTGCGCCTGGGGCTTGAATTCTTCCAATTTTTCGTCTTGTTCTTGCATGCACTCAACTCCGAGGGATTGTTTTTGCTCATGAATCATTCCAATGACCAGCATCATATAAGCTCCTCACCCTGCAATGTTTACAAATCACAATTAGAGCATATAGTTTTATCAAATAACTATATTATGTCATTGTAATGTAATTAAGCGGAAGCATAACAATAGCTAAATCACATCGATTTCGCCTATTATCAACATCCTATGTGCTACATGTTGCATTTCTTCAAGGGCAAAAGGGTCATTTGGAGGACCAATGATAGTTGAGGGCAACTAAAAAAGAAAAGAAAAAAAAAAGAAAAAGAGGGTTAAGTGTGAAAATCAAGCAAGTAGGGCCCAATTATGTTTCTGTCACATTTTTGTTAAGAAAAAAAATTACATAAAAATTTCAAAAAGATTTTGCACTTTTTTATCATATTTCGAAAATCAAAAATCAAAAAAATGGGAAAAAGAAAATCCACAAAGATTTTGCATGTTTCATTATTTTCAAGGAAAAGACTTGTTCTCGCCCGTATCCAATCTGCCCGAACTATGCATACGTGATTCTCGTCTTTCGGGGCGTGATACGTAGGCAACCCACATAGGGTCCGGTCTTCCTAGTAAATCTTAGGTTCTTGGCTGCGCGGGGTCTTAGCCAAATTTTGCACTTCTAGCCACCTTTTTGGCCAAATAAGCCATTTTGCAAAAACAACCTCAATCATGTCTTGCATGTGTCGAGTATGGAATGTTATTGTCTCACATAGTGTTGGTTTAAGTTTTCTCATACAGGTGTGGATTTACTTACCGGAGTTTGAGTATGACAGGTAGCCCAGGATCACTACATTCAGGAGATGCTCGAGCAGCCATTTTATGTTTTTGAGTCAATTGTTCATGTTTTACTTTCTAGTCCTGTATAGTAACATTCAGTCTTTTAGGTGATGTTAGAGTTTGTAATAGTCTAGTTGAGTTTTCCTAGTCTTTTATTATCATATTTCCTATTTGATATTTGGGAATGTGTTACAAGTCAAAAAAAAAGAAGAGAAATTTTGTGTTTTTATATTTTCACTATTAGTTTTCTTTGGAAAACTAATTCTAGAAATGAAAAAAAATATTTTTATATTTCCTCTACTATATTAGGACCAAAATTAAAAAAAAACAGAGAATTTTCTTTTAGTACCTCTTTAAAAGATTTCTTTAAGGTATTAATTCCAAAGATCCAAAAAGATTTTATTTTGAGGTTCTTCTTTAGGAAACTAATGAAAATTGGAAAAAAAATTCTTTTATTTTCATTAGAACTTTAGGATATTGTACATAGAAAAAACACATACTTTATCTTTTGTTTATCATTAGAATTCCTTCTTAGGTAGTCAAAATTAAAATCCAAAAACATTTTTTTGTCTTTTTCATTGCTTGTTTCAAAATGTTGCGTCAAATGAAAATTCAAAATATTTTTCTGTAGATTTCCTTCCTAAAAAAAAAAAGAAGAATCAAAAAATATTTTTCTCTTCTAGGATTTTTCCTTAATAATTTCTCATAAAGTGTTTGTTTCAAAAAGAAAAAAAGAAGCAAAAAATATATGCTCGTTAAGCTTGAGTTTGGAATAGGTTATAGAACATTAAGTCTAGAAAATTCAAATTCTTTTGTTTCTCTTTTATCATCAGAGTAGTCATCAAGGTAAAAAAAAGAAAAAAAAGAAAATGTCAGTTTGTGTACTTTATTCCCGTTCTTCCAGAATTACGCAAAGGTCTTATTCATGCGGGGTCATGATACGTAGGCAACATACATAGGGTTCGATCGAATTATTTTTTTATTATTAAAAGAAAAAAAGGGGAAAAAAAGAAAAAAAAAAGGGTGAAATTATGGGACGTGAGAAATGAGAGGAAAGAAAAGAGTGATAATTGGAAAAAAAGAGGAAGGAAAATGATCAAGCAAGTGCTAGAAAAGCAAAGAAAAGAGAGGATTTAAATGAACAAATTGGGATGATGCCAACTGACCTTCGTACCCTCGAAGTTATTTTAGAACCGATAACTATGGCTAGGTGCATTGCATTAAATGTAATATTTTAGCTATTAAATGCCCTAACGCTAACATGATGACTTCATTTGGTTCCTCTTTGTTCTCTTCATTATAGCAAAAGGGTGGTTGGTTTGTGGTTCTTAAGGTAACTCGTCCATACAACACAAGGTCAAAGGGCAAGGTAGCCATGGCCAGCAAAAACTTGAGCACAAGAGTTGTTGACCCATCAAGGGAGTTTGTGGAGTCGGAGTCTTAATTGAAAGAGGAAGTCCAAAGGGTGAAGCATCAGATGGCAGAAATGTATCAGTCTTGGATCAGGGGGCATCCTCCACCTTCATTCCCCACTAACTACACTGAAAACCCTGCAACTATCCCGCCACTATCACAAATCTAGCTTCCTACTGCTGGTGATGTCTACTTGCAACATTTCACACTCCACCCGCCAAAATCACCTCATATCCCACTCCTTTGGCCACTCATGATCTTGCAGATCCTCCACCATCTATTTCTCTTCGATCATCTAACGATACTATGTTCAAAGTCCTCGATGCCCAATACTATGCTCCAGAACCAACTTGCAAAGTCTCGGATCCATGCTCTCACGCTCCTCATTTTGAGGCTCCTGGTGAAAGTGAAAAGCCTGGTAAGACAGTGGAGCAAGATGATATATCCAGGAAGGTCAAAATCTTAGAGCATTCTTTAAGAAACATGCAAGGGATAGGGAGCCAGATGAGCATGTCTTACAAAGACTTGTGTTTGTTTCCTGACGTCCAACTGCCTACTGGGTTTAAGATGCCAAAGTTTGATTTATATGATGGGCACAGAGATCTCGTGGCCTATTTGAGAGGTTACTGCAGTAAGATGAGAGGCATTGCTGGGAAAGACAAATTATTGATGGCATATTTTAGTCAGAGTCTGGGTGGGACATCTCTAGAGTGGTTCACCCGCCAAGATGTTAGCAAGTGCTACACATGGAATGATATGGCTCAGGCTTTTGCCTGGCACTTTCAGTACAACATAGAAACTGTCCCGGATCGCATGTCCCTTACCAAGATGGAAAAGAAGCCTAATGAAAGCTTTAGGGAGTACGGGCTCAGATGGAGAAAGCAAGCTACCAGAGTCGATCCCCCGATGAAAGAAAACGAAATGGTCGACTACTTTCTTCAAGCTCAAGAACCAACTTACTTTGGGCATTTGATCACGGCTGTGGGTAGGCCTTTTAATGATGTGGTATAAATGGGAGAAATGGTAGAAGATGGGATGAAGTATAGCAAGATCATGAGTTATTCTACTTTAAAAGTCACAACACAAGCAATTCAGAACGACACAGGAAGCTTGCTGGGTTAGAAGAAACACGATGATGTTGCCATGGTTGTTTCAGAGTCACGACATAGACCAAAGGGTCTACTTCACCAATATACCCAGCCTCAACTCCAACCCCAAATCTATCGCCGAGCTGCACATAATCCACCCCAGTATTATCTTCCGAACAACATCAGGCCATCTGTCTAACCACTAGGTCACTCCCTAAGGCGAGCACCAGTATCCCAAAATTCTCGTGCGCCTTTACAACATTATCAAGCATCCGACAATCCTAGAAAATGGCGGCATCGAGGGAGACAAAGGTAAAGCAATAGTTTCACTCCCATCGGATAATCCTACACAAACTTGTTTGAAAAGTTAAAGCATTCTGGCCTGATTGAGCTGCTCCTCGGCTATACTCCAGACTCATAGGCGAAAGACTTTAATTCTGCTGTCTGATGCATGTACCACTCTTATATCCAGGAGCACAACATTGAAGATTGTCTCTCTTTGAAAAGGGAAATAGAAAGAATTCTTCAAGAAGAGGTAGTTGTGGTCAATGACAGTGACAGGAAGCATGTGAATCCTCTCAGGAACTTGTTGATTAAAGTTGATAATGTTGAAGTTGGTAATGGTCTTGGAAATATTAATGCGAAACTCAGTGGCTAAGATGTCGTGCTTGGTAATTGGAAAGACGCTCTTTTCCTGGTTAGCCAGGGATGAGTTTTGGTGGTTTATTTTGTTGTCATTTCTGTTGTCCGGGCTATTTCAGGGTTGTAATCCGGATATTGTCTTGTGACTCAAACCCTTCTATCCTTTCATTTCGCCTAATTTGTTTAGTCGTAGTAGCTCGTTTAGTGTTGTCTAGGTTTATTCCAAGGTTGTACCCCAGTTCGTTGTGCTTGTTTTGTTATTCGAACCGTTTCATCGTCTGTCTAATGCAAATTCCAATCTTTTGTTATTTCTGGTCATTTTCTTTGTTTAGTTCTCTTCTATCCTTTCATTTTGTCTTTTGTCTAAATGCTGGTTCTAATGACATGACATGCATGCAAACTTTTAGACCTGGTCTTAAAATTTAGTTTACTCATGAAGCATTGAAACAACTTTGAAGATGACAGGGGCACTTGAGGGAAATAAGAACAGATTTGGATACTTTGGGATCATTTGAAGCCCGAACCATATGAAATTAGGGCAGATAGAACATAAAGAAATCCTATTGAAGTGGATCATGCCGCATCGGGTTGAAGCTAAAGCCAAGTTTTGCAAATTGACAAGGGTCGTTCGTGGTAAGGAGAGCGAGAGTGTTGTCCAATGGTGCTTTGTAGTTAACAAATGTAGAAGGCGAATATGTGGATATAGTTATCAAGTCTGGTACAATCAAAAGATGTTACAAATGTTTTCCTTGGTTTGTTTAATTGTGTAGTTTGCACTTGGAATGTTTTGGAGATTGGAATGACGAAGGCATTTTGTTCTACTATCTAAATACTTTATCCTTCGTTACCCCTTTGAGCCTTATTTATTTTCTTTCATACCCCTCTTTTGGAATCAGTAGCAAAGATCAGGAACACAAGCGTGAAAGATAAGTAAAGGAAAAAGAGAAAATAAAAAGAATGAAATGAGAGAGAAGAAAAATGAAGAAATGAGAGAGAAGAAAAAGGAAGAAGAAAAGAAAAAAGAAGAAAAAGAGAAAACAACAAAACAACAAAACAACAAAAGGGAAAAGAAAGAAAAAGAAAAAAAAAGAAAAGAAAAAGAAAAACAGCTACAACAAAAGTAGTCTCATGAACTACGTTTGACCTGATACCTTTTAAGGATACGTAGGCAACCTCACGGTTCGGTCCCATCAAAATAAAATTCAAAAATCCCCAAGTAAGAAACTAGGACAGAAGTTGTGGTTGTTGTAAGAAATCTGATTTCGAAAGTTAAAATTTTGAACCCATTTGAATTGTATTGAGCCTTTGATACCCTTTCTTTCTAACCCTATCCAAAATCCCATGCTACGGTCCAAAGAAACACTTTCTGATCAGTCTTCGAGAGATGCCAAGTCGAGCAAGTAAAGATGAGTCATATCAGGGGCAACATTCCGTTCTGAACAAAGAAATGAAAATGAGAGAGTCTTAATGGTGAAAACCCTCACGGGCACTGCAAGGAGATGGTAGCTGAGAGAAACCAAAAATAAGATAGTCTTATTGGTAAAAACCTTCACGGGCACCATAAGGCGACGGTGAGTTGAGAGAAAGACCAAAATGAGAGAGGCTTGATGGTGAAAACCCTTCGGGCACTACAAGTCAAATAAGGATTGTGAATCAGATTCGATAAGTGGAGTATTGAAGCCCAGTTTCACGGCAAAAAGGTACAACAAGAGCTAAACATCATACTTGCTTGACAGAATATCCACAGGTGCATGTCACGGTCATTAGAGTTGGCATCCACATCTAATAGGTTTCTACTTTGTAGCTTTCTTGTTAGGAATCATCTCTTTCCATTGTCCTCTACTCTGTTCCTTTTGTCTTGTTTATTTCCTCTTCCTAAGTTTGTTTGGTCAGAACAAGTGAAAAATGACTTCAAAATTTGCCACCAGCTTTCCAATTGCACAAAACGGGATCTGGTTAACACATCAAAGCGTCATAAGTCAGGGAATAACAACAAGCATACTGCATTGATAACAATCAACATGCTTTGGGATCCTTGTGAAATACAAAGGCTTGGTATATATCAATTCATGAACAATGCAACAGATGAAGGGTTAGGGTCAACAGATCAAAGGTATTTCCTGTGATAAGATTGACAAAAGGGTGGTAAACTAGTGACAAACAAGATCTTCCAAGAATAAATCGAGGTTATCATGGATAGCGATGGAGCAACAGACCTCAAGGAAAGGACCAGTGGTTAAGTCAAGAAAGAACAGCATACACAATGAGGGGGTGACAAGTGTCGTGCTTTGGGGTTCATGCGAGACACAAAGGTTAGTAAATGTCAGTTCATAGGCAATGCAACAGATAAAAGGTATTGGGTTTGAACAGAGAGGAGGTATTTTCTGTGTTAAGGGTGACAAAGGACGTGGTTAGTCAATGAACAAGCAAGGTCTTCGAATGGAAATCAGTTATCATGGAAAGTGAAGGAGTAGCAGACCTGAAGGCCAAGGCCAGTAGTTCAAGTCAAGAAAGAACAACATACACACGGAGTGGGGGAAATTGACGTTCTTTCGGATTCATGTAAGACACA
Source organism: Nicotiana glauca (assembly GCA_026770625.1). Lineage (NCBI taxonomy): Eukaryota > Viridiplantae > Streptophyta > Magnoliopsida > Solanales > Solanaceae > Nicotiana > Nicotiana glauca. Next base: position 31,721 of record MU680707.1, on the reverse strand, counting down.
AAGATTGGGTAGATGCCAGTTCATGGGCAATGCAACAAATAGAGGATATTGGGTCTGAACGGAGAAAAGGTATTTTCAGTGATATGAATGATAGTGGGTAGTCAATAAACATGCAAGGTCTTCGAGTGGAAATCAGTTATCATGGGAAGTGAAGGAGAAATCGCCCTCAAAGCTCAAGGCCACAAACTAACCATCACATTTTTTAACTGACAAGATTTTTCTTTAATTGAAACAAGGGCAAAAAAATTTGTTTGTTTCTGAGAAACTCTCCGTAGGGGAAGAGCAAGCACCAAACAGGTTTCACCGTAAACTCTCAGTACCCTCCTGGAAAATGGGACCCAGTTTAAATTTCAAAACAATTATGAGTAGCATAATTTAGCATAAATATACCCCAAAGGAATATACGTTGGCTTCAAAGTTTACATGTTTAAGATAGGATTCAATTATGAGTTTTTAGGACCCTCCTGAATAAAGGGACCTAGCTTTAAGATTTCCATTAGATAACAAGATTTAGCGTAAGATCTTTTGTAGGGAGGTATAATTCAGCCGTAAGAGTTCTGATGTAGGGAAGTATAATTCAGCCGTAAAAATTGTCACTTTTAAGATAATACTTGATTTTGATTTTCAGGACCTTCCTCAATAATGGGATGTAGTTTAAGACCCTCTTAGATAACAAGGACTTAGCGGAAGTAATACCTTTAGAAGATATATCTTAGATTTGTAATTGTTGTTTAATTAAGAGTTGTCAGGACCCCCTGGATAATAGGACCTAGCTTTCAAATTCTTAGTAATAGTTGGTAGAAGAATTCAGTTTAGCACTCACATATGTGCCCAGCTACAAAACTGGGGCATAAATTTTTCTTTGTTTTGTCTATTTTGTTGAAATCAGGCGCCCACCTTGAGAGCAAGGGAATACAATTCAAGTTCAGCAATCAGGAGCCCGCCTGGAGAACATGGAAATACATTTGAAGTTCAGCAGTCAGGAGCCCGCCTGGAGAACATGGGGATATATTTCATGTTCAGTAGTTAGGAGACCATCTGGAGAACATGGGAATACATTTCAAGTTCAACACTCAGGAGCCCGCCTAGAGAACATGGGAATACATTTCAAGTTCAGCAGTCAGGAGCCCGCTTGGAGAACATGTGAATACATTTCAAGTTCAGCAATCAGGAGCCCTCCTGGAGAACATGGGAATACATTTCAATGTCAGCAGTCAGGAGCCCGCCTGGAGAGCATGGGAATACATTTCAAGTTCAGCAATCAGGAACCCGCCTAGATAACATGTGAATACATTTCAAGTTCAGCAGGCAGGAGCATGCTCGGAGAGCAAGGGAATACAATTCAAGTTTAGCAATCAAGAGCCCGCATAGAGAGCATGGTAATACATTTCAAATCCAGCAATCAGGAGCCCGCCTGGAGAATATGGGAATACAATTCAAGTTTAGCAGTCAGGACCCCACCTGGAGAGCAAGGGAATACATCCAAATTCAGCAGTCAGGTGCCCACTTGAAGAACATGGGAATACATTTCAATTTCAGTAGTCAGGAGCCTGTCTGGAGAGCATGGGAATACATTTCAAGTTCAACAATCAGGAGCCCGCCTGGAGAACATGGGAATACATTTCAAGTTCAGCAGTGTGGAGCTCACTCGGAGAGCAAGGGAATACAATTCAAGTTTAGCAATCAGGAGCCCGCCTGGAGTGCATGGGAATACATTTCAAATTCATCAATCAGGAGCTCGCCTAGATAATATGAGAATACAATTCAAGTTTAGCAGTCAAGAGCCCGCCTGGAGAGCAAGGGAATACATCCAAATTCAGTAGTCAGGTGCCCACCAGGAGAAAGGGGCAACATCTCAAAGTACAAATTCAAGTTCATCAATCAGGTGTCCACCTGGAGAAAAGGAAAGCATCTCAGAATGTAGTTCAAGTTTTGGAAGTCAGGCATCCACCTGAAGAAAGGGAAAACATTTTAGATTACAATTCAAGTCGACAACAGAGGAACCGCACCAGGAAAATACAAGTCAACCAGGCAATAGGAACTGCAAGATCAAGTTTGAAGATATGGATAGGAATCTTGTAATTTGTAGTTGACAGGCTTAGTTAGTTTTTTATGGTGTTTCTGATGCAATAACGGGAACCGTGGACCGGAACCTCGGCGGAACGGAACCTCAACTGGTTCTCCACCTCAGTATACTCCATCATATCACTCACCTCTGAACTACATGTGGCATGATTCCTTTATAGCCAAATGATATGTAGGCAGCTCAGATACCAGGACTCGGTCACATTCTCTTCATTTAGCATTTGGCCTCCTTATATAAGGGTCGGGTCAAAAAACCAATCTAGTCATTCTTTGTCTGAAAACTCTTTGTGTTTCCAGTCAAAGAGGGGCAGCTGTAGACATGTGATTTTTGGTCCTCCCCAAGATTTTATATATTTTAGCATGTAAATATTTAATTTAGGCCTAATAGCGGTATTTCAATTAACTTTGACTTCTTTACTTTATTTTCGTCATAAAAATGGAAAATTACAAAAAAAAAAAAAAAAATTTAGCTTACGTATCTTTCATGAATTTAAATAAAAAATATACAAAAATAGTACCTTATTTTTTATCTTTACATAATCTTGAAAATACAAAAAATATATAATACTTTCATGTTAGCTTTTACATTGCGTAGTATTTTTATCTTATTTTAAAAAGAGTCAATTAAGGTGTTGGATCACAATTTTAAGAGTTTTAGAGCCTAATTCTTAGCCCAATTCGGATTAGTCCATTGAGCCTAGGGACCCTTATAGACTCTTCTTTGGAACAAAAACAAATAAAAAGACCCTAAGGACTTAACACAAAAAGACCTAGGGACTAATTTGCAAAATACACAAAAATACACCTAAACCTAGACTCTACATCTATAAGACCCTAGACTCCTAAAAATGAAATCAGCCACATAACACTAAAGGAGACCCTCCCCTTTGTTCTGCTTCTTCATCATCTTCCTTAACAAAAACAAAATACACAGAGATTAAAAGAGAGGCAACAGCCTAGCCCTCTCTCTCAAGCGGCGAACCAGACGACCCCAGCCCGCCGGAAAACACAGCCACACATCCACACCAAGCGATACTCCTCCAATTCCAGTCACACGACCACCAAAATTCAGCCATCACCTCACATCATCCACACTCACGTAGATAGGAAGGGAGGGGGCTTTCTGGATAGGGGTTTATGGATAGAAAAGTGAGGTTCTTAGTTGAGTTCGCCGACGAGTTTCAGTACTTCGTTCGAGGTCTGGCGTGCGGTCTAAATGCGCTTAAGATTCAAAGCTGTAAAATCGTAAGTTTCAGATTCAAGGAGGTCCACTTCTTATCTTGTTTTGATTAATGATATGAGTAGTTTTCTCTTATTTTGGTGTTATTTGGTATTAATTTATATCTTGAATGAATGAAATTATTCTCCATTGAGCATGCTGCGAAATTTTGAACTTCCCCTTTGTATATTTATCTTAGTTCATTAACATGTTCTCTTAAAAAGTGATGTTTGAAATATTGTTTCTCTTCTTCTTAATTTAGGCTGCATTTTGTGGTTGGTTGTGCGTATGTTGGTTTTGGTTGGAGAATAAAGATAAATTGTCTTAGGTTTTATGCTAATTTTGATAATAGGGGTGAAAACTATATCTTATGCTAAATAGGGATCTTGCTGAAAGTTTTTGGCTTATCTATATTTTGATGATCAGTAGGGTACCGATATAGAGGCAGTGATTTGTGTTTGATATTCATTTTTGTCCACCAAGCTCAAATGGAGTGAAATCTGGGTTAATTTCTTTATAAGTGTGAATAGTATTTGATTTAGTTTTTCTTTTTAAGTTAATTGTGTCTCTCAAGCTTAAGAACAATGAGTTTAGACATAATTCTTGACTTTGCAATTATTTTAAACTAGTTTTAGGAAGTAAATATGAACATCCTTAATTCACTTTAGTTGAGTACAAATTTTCGTAAATAAATAAGGTGCGCCATACACAAATAAAATCCATAATCTATGGCTCTCACATTAATATTAACTTAGTATAAAAAACACTTATGAACATCGCAGCTTGCTTTAGGCGCGACTTAGCCTATTATCATGATTATGTATACGTTCGCGTAACATAATTACGATTTTGTTTCTAAAAAAATAGAATCAGATTATGCGTTCGCGCAAATTCGGCCAAAATTTCTTAATAATAATAAAGCATTATTAATTGTGGACACGTTCGCGTGACATAATTTTTGACGCCCAAACAAATGGGTATACGTACACGTAACCCATTTCAAGATAATTTTCTTAATTAAAAGCGGTCAAAGAGGTAAATGCACATAGGTTCTAAAATCAGTAAGTAGACAATTTTTTTAAGCCATGTATGATCAAAGCGATCATGCTAGAATCACGGAACTTGGGAGTGCCTAACACCTTCTCCCGAGTTAAAAGAATTCCTTACCCGGATTTCTAGTTCGCAGACTGTAATACAGAGTCAACCATTTCCTCGATTCGGGATTTGAACTGGTGACTTGGGACACCATAAATTATCCCAAGTGGCGACTTTGAATTCCCTTAATAATAAATCCCGTTTCGATTGTCACTTCAAGTTGGAAATAACTCCCTTTATTATACCCTCTTCCGGGGGTGTAGTAAAAAAGGAGGTGTGACAGGGCCCTAACCAGATCTCGTCACTACTCGACCGAGGTTAGATTTGGCATTTATTGGGTACCGTTGTGGTGTACTCATGCCCTTTCCTCACATGTTTTTCGTGTAAAGATCTAGGTTCATCATACCAGCCTCATCACTAGTTGCGGTCGCTGCTGCATGTTGGAGACTTCAAGGTACATCTACCCACGCCCGCCGATCCTTGGAGTCCCCATCTATTCCCTTATGTTCATTTCTCTTTCTTTCTGTAGAGATGATGTATTGAACATTTAGAGCATCTTAGCAGCTTGTGACTTGCGAGTTCCCGGGTTTTTGGTATTGTTCGGTACTTTTTTGAAGTGATAACCGTATATGCCCAGTGGCATTTAGTTGCTTATTGGATAGCTATTTTGCTAATAGTTAATATTAATGCTTTTGTTTTCAATTCCGACATGTGTTAGGCTTACCTAGTCGTAGAGACTAGGTGTCATCACGACAATTCAAAGAGGGAGGAACTGGGTCGTGACAAGTTAGTATAAGAGGTCTAGGTTCATAGGAGTCGTAAGTCACAAGCTGGTTTATTAGAGTATCGCGGATCGGTACCGAGACATCTGTACTTATTTTCGAGTGGGGTTTCTTTCACTGCCTTCCAGCTTCAAGGGGCGGCCTATTCGTGCTGGCATACATTTGAGTTGGACAACCCGGCTGAGACAGCTTCTCTTATTAGACCCATTTCTCGAATATATTTTAGAGGGAGTATGTCCCTCAAAACCTCAGTAACGCATGACACATAGAATTTGAGCATTTGCGCTAGGGTACTATGACTGTTTTGGAGTATGTTGTATGCTTTAGTGATTTGGCTAGACATGTACCAACCTTGGTTTCTACAGTTTGTGAGAGATTCCCCTGTTTATTGAGGGGCTCATTCCCAGCATCAGGTCTAGCATGGCCTAGGAGCTAGAGATGGATATCGCCTATCAGCAGGTGGTGAGTATTTCTTGGAGAGTAGAGGGCATGCTTTCTCAGGATAGGAAGGAGAAAAAGTTCAAGAGGTCTCCAGATACTACGCCCTTCCTGCTCGTACAGAGGCCATTACTTCCGATTCTGTCATTACAGGTATTATTCAGGTCTGTCATAGAGATGCATTGGTTATATTTGATATGGGCTCCACTTATTCATATGTGTCCTCTTAGTTTGCCCTGTATTTGGGCGTATCTCAGGGTTCTTTGATTTCTCATGTTTATGTTTCTACTCCTGTTGGAGATTCTCTTATTGTAGACCACATTTATTGGTCGTGTTTGATTGCTCTTAGTGGTTTTGAAACCAGAGCCGATTTATTATTGCTCAGCATGGTGGATTTTTATGTTATCTTGGGCATGGACTGGTTGTCGCCCCATTATGCTATTTTTGATTGTTATGCCAAGACCATGATGCTAGCTATGCTAGGTTTACCGCGAGTAGAGTGGAGAGGTACATTAGATTACACTCCCAGTAGAGTTATTTCATTTCTAAATCCCAGCAAATTATTGAGAAGGGGTGTGACACGTACTTGGCTTATGTGAGAGATATCAGCATTGATACCCATACAATTGATTCAGTCCTAGTAGTACGAGACTTCTCTGATGTGTTTCCAATTGATCATTCGCGCATGCCGCACGATAGATATATTGATTTTGGTATTGATTTGTTGCCAGGCACTCAACCCATCTCTATTCCCCCTTATCGTATGGCCCCTCCTGAGTTGAAGGAGTTGAAGGAACAGTTACAGGAATTGCTTGATAAGGTCGTTATTCGGCCCAGTGTATCACCTTGGAGTGCTCCCGTATTGTTTGTGAAGAAAAAGGATGGTTGTATGCGTATGTGCTTTGATTATTGCCAGTTGAACAATGTTACAGTGAAGAACCGGTATCCCTTACCGTATTGATGACCTGTTTGATCAATTACAAGGTGCTCGAGTGTTGTCTAAGACTGACTTGCATTCAGGTTATCATCAGTCGAAGGTTCAGGAGCTAGATATCTCGAAGATTGCTTTCAGGACTCGGTATGGTCATTACGAGTTCCTTGTTATGTCATTTTGGCTGACCAATGCCCCAGCAGCATTTATGCATTTGATGCACAGTGTATTCTGGCCATATCTTTACTCGTTCATCATTGTCTTTATTGATGACATTCTGGTGTACTCCCAGATTCGGGAAGATCATGAGCAGCACCTGAGGAGAGTACTTCAGACCTTGAGAGAAATGAAATTATATGTGAAGTTCTCAAAATGTGAGTTTTGGTTAGATTCCATGGCATTTTTTGGTTCACGTAATATCGAGTGAAGGGATCAAGTTGGATCCGAAGAAAGTGGAAGTAGTAGGGTTGGCCCAGACAATCATGAGCTACAGAGATCCGTAGTTTTCTTCGTTTGGCGGGTTATTACCGTCATTTTGTTAAGAGATTCTCATCTATTATAACACTTATGACCAGGCTGACCTAGAAGGGTGCTCCATTCAGATGGACGGAAGAGTGAGAGGAGAGCTTTCAGAAGCTCAAGACAACTTTGACTACAGCCCCAGTATTCTTATTGCCTATATGTTCAAGTTTTTATATAGTCTATTGTGATGCGTTGCGAGTTGGCCTTATCGCGATGTTGATGCAGGACCGTAGGGTGATCTCCTACGCATCCAGACAGTTGAAGGTACATGACAAGAACTGTCCTGTCCACGACCTTAAGTTAGCTGCTATTGTTCATGCCTTGAAGATTTAGAGGCACTATTTGTATGGTGCCCATTGTGAGATCTACACTGACCACTAGAGTTTGCAGCATCTGTTCAAGCAGAAGGATCTTAATTTGCATCAGAAGAGGTGGTTAGAGTAGCTTAAGGATTATGATATCACTATCTCATACCACAAGGGAAAGCCTAATGTAGTGGTCGGCACTTTGAGTCACTGTGCAAAGAGTTTGGGGAGTTTGGCTTACCTACAAGCAGTAGAGAGGCCCATGGTGATGGATGTTCAGGCCTTATTAGCCAGCTTGTGAGATTGGATATTTCAGAGCCTAGTCGGGTCCTAGCTTGTATGATTTCTCGGTCTTCCTTGATTGATCCTATTAGAGAACGTCAGTACGATGACCCTCATTTTCCTGTCCTCAAGGACAAGGTTCTGCATGATGATGCCAAAGATGTGACCATTCATGATGATATGGTATTGAGGATGCATGGCCGGATATGTGTGCCCAATGTCGATGGACTTCGGGAGTTGATTCTAGAAGAGGCCCACAGTTTGCGGTATTCCATCCATTTGGGTACCGCAAAGATGTACCAGCAATTGAAGAAGCACTATTAGTGGAGCAGGATGAAGAAAGATATAGTTGGGTTTGTAGTTCGGTGCCTCTATTGTTAGCAGATAGAAATTCCAGAGTGGAAGTGGGAGCGGATCACTATGGATTTCGTAGTTGGACTCATACGGACATTGAGGAAGTTCGATACTATTTGGGTAACAATGGATCGGCTGACCAAGTCCATGCACATCATTCCTATGTATAGTACCAATTCTTCAGAGCGGTTGGCTGGTATTTATATCCAAGAGATTGTTCGTCTGGATGGTATTCCAGTTTCTATCATTTTAGATAGAGGTACTCAATTTACATCACGGTTATGGAGGGCCGTATAGCATGATTTGGGTACTCGGGTGGAGTTGAGCACAACATTTCACCCCAGACGGACAGACAGTCTGAGCACACTATTTAGATACTTGAGGATATGTTCCGTGCGTGCGTGATGGAGTTTGGAGGTTTTTGGGATCGGTTCTTGCCACTTGCAGAGTTTGCCTACAACATCAGTTATCAGTCCAGCATTCATATGGCACCGAGACTCTCTATGGTAGGCAGTGTAGGTCTCTGGTGGCTTGGTTCGAGCTGGGCAAGGCAAGATTATTGGGCACAGTTTTGGTTCAGGATGCTTCGGAGAAGGTTAAGGTGATTCAGGATAGATTTTGCATATCCCACTCCAAACATAAAAGTTATGCGGACCGAAAGGCTCGTGATATTCCATTTATGGTGGGAGAGCGGGTCTTGCTTCATGTTTCACCTATGAAGGGCGTTATGAGAATTGGAAAGAAAAGAAAGTTGAGCCCAAGGTTTATTGGCCCCTTTCAGGTGTTGTGGCGTTTTGGGAGATTTCTTATGAACTTGCCTTACCTCATAGCTTGGCAGGGGTTCATCCAGTATTTCATGTTTCGATGCTCCGGAGGTATCACAATGATTCGTCTCACGTGTTTGATTTCAGTTCAGTCCTGCTGGGCAAGGATCTATCTTATGTTGAGGATCCAATGGCTATATTGGACATGAAGGTCCGAAAGTTGAGGTCAAAGAGCATTGCATCAGTAAAGATTCAGTGGCAGGGTCAGCCGGTCGAGGAGGCGACTATAGAGATCGATTAGGATATGCGAAGCCGCTATCCTCATATTTTCACCGCTTCAGGTATGTCTCTATGCTCGTTCGAGAATGAACAAATGTTTTAAGAGGGGAGGATAAACGACCTGGACGGTCATTTTGAGAATTTACGCTCTGATCCCCTGTTAACTGCTTCACCCGTGTCTTTTTCTGCTATTGTGATTTGCCGGGATGATTCATTTTGAGTTTCACAATGTTTTGGGACACTTAGTCCCTAAATAAGAGCATAAGTCTTAGAATTTGGACCATAGTCGGAACAGTGTGAAGATGGCTACAGAATAGAATTTCATCAATTTTGTTAGCTCCGTTGGGTGATTTTGGGCTTAGAGGCGTGTCCGCATCCTGTATTTGAGGTCTGCAGCTCATTTAGGCTTGAAATGGCGAAAGTCAAATTTTTGGAGTTTTGGGCCGATAGTGGAATTTTTTATATCGGGGTCGGAATCTGATTCTTGAATTTGAAGTAGGTTCGTAATGTTGAATATGACTTGTGTGCGAAATCTGGGGTCAATTAGACGTGGTTTCGTCGGGTTCAACATCGGTTGTAATATTTTGAAATTTTAAGTTCATTAAGTTTGGATTTGTGGGTAATTCGTGATCAATGTTGTTTGATATGATTTGAAGGATCGACTAAGTTTGTATGGTGTTTTAGGATTTCTTGGTAAGTTTGTATGGACCTTGGCAGCAGGGACCATAGGTGCAGCTGGGGGACTGTAGAAGCGGGCTCGCAGATGCAGTCCCAGTTAAGTGGCTTTCACACCTGTGATGATTCTTCCGCAGGTGCAGGACCGTAGGAGTGGAAATCGCTGGGCAGAAAAGGGGATTTCGAGGATTTGAAATTTCATAACACAAAATTCAAGTTGGAGCTCGGTGTAAGGCAATTTTTTGAGGGATTTTGAAAAAAAGTTGTTGGGTAACTAATCCTAACTCGATTTTGATCATATTACATTAACCTATTATTTTATTCTTCGTCTAATTAAGGAATTTGAGGGGTGGCGGGAGCTTGGAAATTGGTGGAAATGTTCCCTAATCGAAAATATGAGGTTTGAGTGGGAATTAAGCGTCGGTTTTGGATGATTTTTGTATGAGTGAACTCGTGAGAGTGTGGGTGTTCACAATTTATGACTTTTACCCGATTCCGGGACGTGGTCCTGGGGAGGATTTGTGGGCGTTTTCCTATTTCTTGCCTTAGCCTTGAATTCATTAGCTTAATTAGTTTCTTGTAGCTATATTTACATTATGTAATTGATTTGATTAGATTTTGGCCAGTCGGAGTTGGATACTCGTGGCAAGAGCATGATTTCAGATTGATTTTGAGCTTGATTCGAGGTAAGTGTCTTGCCTAACCTTGTATGGGGGAACCCCCCCAGGATTTAATACTGTTGTTATATGAATGCTGTGTACATGAGGTGCGAGTGCGTACACATGCTAATTGTTGAAAACCACCATTTTCATTAAGTAAATATCTATGTTTTCCTTTAATTGAGCAATACTAGTATATGTAGCAATCCTGTTTAGCTTAAGAAAGCATGCTTATGTGTCTTAACTATCTTAACTGCCTACCTGGACTCTGTGCATTATGTTTAGAGTAGGGATTGCCTGTCTTCTTTGATATGAATTTAATTTAAACTGTAGCATTTCTTGGTGAAACCGTTATTTATATTTATTGAGCAGTATGATTACTTTAGGACTATGCAACGGTATTCCGAGAGATCCTCCTACACATTTATATTTGGATTACAGAATGGTATCCCGGGAGATCCCATGTACTGGATATATTTACTTTGGATGTGGGGTGAAAAATTTGCTGATAATAGTTTCTGTTTTCACTTCTTTTAATTAGAAAACATATTGCATGTTAATAATATGTCATGATTGGAGTAATGATTAAATAACGACATCAAGTATGTTAGAGATATGAGACATACGCACTGTGGTAGACTTTTGAAACCACTGTTTCGGCTTTCTCCATTGCTCCGCGTTTGAAATTTAATTGGGTATAAAATTTTATTAATTAGACCGAGGGTTGACCTTAGTTTTGACTTGTCCTAAAGTTGTGAAAATTATTTACTTAGGCTAATTAGGATGTATTATTAAATATTTTGGATAGATTGAGGGCATTGAAGGCCGTTTGGTTGGTGTTCTAGATGTTGCAAGGTTGGGGAACTTTCCATTAGCGAGGTAAGTGAGACTTTAAGCTTTGATACTTACTTTTCTAAAATCCATTTTGAAAATATATTTTCTCTGTCTGGTCCATGTATTGGGACAAGCATGCGCTTGGCAGAGTCGGTGGTCTTAGACTAGCCGCAAATATATTATTTTATAAAAGAAAAAAAATCTATTTTATAAGTTGTTTGATAGTGTGATACGGCTGTGCACCATGAGGTTGAGTCTTATAGTTTGATTTGGCTGTGAGTTATGGTGTTGAGTTTGATATGGCTGTGCGCTATGATATTGAGTTCGATACGGCTGTGCGACATGATGTTGAGTTTGATACGACTGTGCGCCATGAGTTCTATGTACCTCTATATTGCCTTTTGCTTTGCTTCAATATGGGCCTTTTGTTTCATTTTTTGTTACTACAGTTATTCCATCACTGAAGAAGGGGTTGATAGTGTATGCCAGTTATTCCAGTCCTCCAGAGAAGGTGAATTATGATGGCAGGGAAAGCAGGAGTGTCAGCCTAATCGCCAGTAATTGGTCTGAACCATTTCGGGGTAAATCAGGTTTTGTTTCATTCCATGGACTTACTCACCAACTGATTGAAGAAAGTAAGTTGGTGTTTGCCCCTTTTGAGGAAAAAAGAAGCTCCTTTCTTTGGGTTCTTGCTCCTATTGCATTGATCTCTTCTTTAGTGCTTCCTCGGTTCTTCATTGTTGTTGCGGTTGATGACAACGCGACCTTTGCAGGTATGCAAAAAGTTGAGTTTGAAGTTGGTTGTTACTTTATATATGCTGATTTCTTTAAACATTGATTGGATATGCAATTTTATGGAATGGTGCTGTCTAATCTAGTGATTGGATATATAAATTTGTAGAAATGATATTAACCAATTATCACTTTTGAATGTTTTGATGTGTATAGTAAGGACTAACTTTTTCAAATTTTATAACATGATTTAAGGTATCTCCCTTATTTGGATTAAAAGAACAATTTACATTAGTTTGTTAATTAACAGAGAAGTGGGACAATATTATAACATGATTTAGGATATCTGGATGATACCTCTGATCATGAACTGTCTGTCTCTCTTTGGTATAACGCATATAAGTTCCTATGTTGTTGTTTGTGATCATCTATTCTATTCAATCATGGAGAGTAGAAGCTACTAGCTCAGATGATTAAAATGGTTAATTAGCTCAGAGCATTAAAATGGTTCATTAGTTACATCCCCTGCTTTTATGTTTCTAATTGCTACATCAGCTGCATGTAATAAAAATACCCAGCTTTGGAATGTAGGTTAAAGTGTTAATTTGGGCTACCTGGATAAGTTCTGGTAGGTATGATAGTTTTTAATAGGCAAAGTTAGGTTGATGTGTAGCTTGCTTGTTTAAGCTATTAAGAAACAACATTATGATATGTTGAATAACGATTTAAAGGTAAATTTGCTTGTGGCTCGTCCGTAGCAGCTCACGCGGGTGCTCTGGCTGCACTGCGTACGCGTCCTCGGCTCTACCCGGGCCCCGACTTCTTATGGCTCTCGCAGGGGGCGCGGGTGTTTGGTCACCTCCGGTAGCACGTGTCCTCACCATCTGTGAGAGAATAGAACATAGAATTTTAGAATTTCCATATCAAAAATCTTGCACGATAAGGAAATCAAATGAAGCCAAATTTTTTCTTAACAGTTACATAGTCTCTCGTAGATAAACACAGACGTCTCCGTACCGATCCGCGAGACTCTAATAAACCGGCTTGTGATTCATGACTCCTATGAACTTAGAGCTCTGATACCAACTTGTCACGATCCAAGTTCACCCTCCATGAGCTGTCGTGACAGCACCTAGTCTCTACGACTAGGTAAGCCTAACAATTTGCGAAAAGGAAATGAAATATGAAACAAATAAAAACTAAGGATAAATAATAATAATAATAATAATAATAATAATAATAATAAAACGCATAAGATGCCACTCGGCATATACCAATACATACTCTCAAAACTGAATCAACTCCCAAAACCCAGAATCTCATGAAATCAGAAGCTGAGAATATTACATAGTGCTCTAACTCCGGAATGTCTAGTCAAAAGAAAATACAGAAGATATATAGCTAAAAGAGGGAATGGAGAGGGACTCCTCAGTCTGCGGATACGGCATATATACCTCGAAGTCGCTGAAGATCGCCTCGCCTCATTGACGGTATGGCGGAGCCGAAGAACCTGGATCTGCACACGAAAAACATGTGCAGGAAATGGCATGAGTACACCATGGTGGTACCCAGTAAGTGCCAAGCCTAACCTCGGTCGAGTAGTGATGAGAAAGGTCAGGGCTCTACTGGTTATATACATATATACGGCATAAGATAAAACAATATGAAATGAGACAGGAAAAATAAAGATAATAACAACTATAATAGAAGGAAAAATCACAGAAAGAATGTAACTCCACACGGAGATGACAACAGGCAATCTCCCAGGATATCATCATGTAGTCCCAAATGTAAATACACAAAGGATCTCCCGGGATATCATTCTGTAGTCCTCTTTGAATGCGCAGAGATCTCCCAGAATGCCAATCCGTAGTCCCAAATGTAAATATCCAGTACAGGGGGGAATCTACGGGTGTTGTCTCGTACTTCCAATATAAATTTGTAGGGGTATCTCCCGGAATGCCAATCCGTAATCCCAAATAAACAAGAAAGGGGGATCTCCGGGATATCGCCCGTAGTCCCAAAATAAACGCACAACAGTATCATGAAGAATATTCAATTTTATCCAATTTCGTACCAAGGAAAAACAGATATTTCTATCCTAACATGCTGCGCAGAATTCAGGTAAACAGTTTAAGCAAGTAGAACAATTGATTCACTTAGGCATGCTTCCCTAAACTAGACAGTAGGCTTGAATTGCAAGTAATGTACAACAAGGAAGAAAACATAATTATAACTACTTAATGAAAATGGGATTTTTCAACAATTAGAACATGTACGCACTCGTCACCTGACGAACATGGCATTCATGTATTAACAATACCAAATTCTAAGGGGAGTTCCCCCACACAAGGTTAGGCATATCACTTACCTCGAACCAATTTAAAATCAACCCAAAACCATGCTCTTGCAACGAGTATCACACTCCGGGTGGCCCAAATCTAATCAAATTAATTGCATAATGTAAATATAACTTCAAGTAGCTAATTTAACTAATAAATCCGAAGCTAGCACGTGAAATTAAGAAAATCACCCACAAAGTCCCCCGAGCCCACGTCTCGGAATCGGCTAAAATTCACAAAACTAGAATCCTTACACTCTCACGAGTTCAAGCATACCAAATACATCAAAATTCGACAACAAATAAACACTCAAATCCCTAAATCAAAGTCTCCAATTTCAAACCCTAAACCCCAATTTTAACTACCATTTTCATAAATTCCTTGTCAAATCCGCGAAATAACACCCTATAAACGAGTTTTGGTTCCAAAAATCTTACCTCCTTGAAGCTCCCTTGAATTCTCTCTCAGAAATCTCCCATAATGATTCAATCCCGGATAAAAATGGTGAAATAGAGCTAAAAATTGTGAAAGAACCCTTATTTAGGTTCTGGCCCAAGGTTTCCGCACCTGCGGCCCTTTTCCCACTTTAGCGGTACCGCTTATACGGTCTAACCAACCGCATATGTGGTTTTCACTTAATGCACTGGGATCGCACCTGCGCCCTTCTACCCATACCCGTGGACCCGCAGGTGCGATAAAATCACCCATACCTGCGACATCTGATTTTCCCTCATCTCGCCGCATCTGCGGCTGACCCACATGCTTCTGTGGTCCCCAATCTGCAGGTGCGGTTATGATAGGAATTCAGCAGCTTCAGCTGCACACTCTAACTCTCAACTTTCCATCAACCATCCAAAATTATCTTGAGGCCCCCGGAACCTCAACCAAAAGTACGAACAAGTCATATACTACTATTCAAACTTGTACAAATCTTCGAAACACTCAAAACAACATCAAATCATCAAAGCACCCTCGGATTCATGCCTAAGGATTCCAAAACTTTCGAATTCTGCATTCGATCAAAAAGTCTATCAAACCTCGTCGGAATGACCTGAAATGTTGCAAACACATCCCAAATTACACAACGAACCTATTAGAACTCCGAAATTCTATTCCAACCCCGATATCAAAATCTCACTATCGAACCGAAACTTCAAAAATTTAACTTTCGGCATGTGACGACCCGGCCGGCTATCTTAAGAATTAATGCCCCGATCCCCTATTAACTACTTTTCCCAAGTTTATTTATGCTAATTTGAATTGCCGGGATATTCGGTTTTGAGTTTCTGAGAGTTTTGGGACACTTAGTCCCTAAATGAGAGCTTAAGTCTTGGAAAGTTTCCCTTAGTCAGAACAGTGTTAAGACGACATCGGAATGGAAATCCAATGGTTCCATTAGCTCTTTTAGGTGATTTTGGGATTGAGAGCGTGTTCAGAATGTGTTTTGGAGGTCTGTAGCTAATTTAGGCTTGAAATGCCGAAGTTTGAATTTTTGAAGTTTTCGGTCCGATTGTGAGATTTTGATCCGAGGGTCGGAATGAAATTCTTGGAGTTGCAGTAGCTCCGTCATGTTATTTGGGATGTGTGTGTAAAATTTAAGATCATTCGGACGAGGTTTGGTTAGGTTTTTTATCGAAAGCGTGTTTTGATGAAATTTGAAGTTCTTATGCTCTAATCCTTGATTAATTCGAGTTTCCAGCGTTGTTTTAGGTGGTTTAAGGATTGGAACAAGTTCGAATGATGTTATGACATATGTCCGTAGGTTTGGTTGAGGTCCCGGGGGCCTCGGGTGTGTTTCGGGTGCTTAACGAAGCATTTTGGAGTTGTGAAAAGTTGCAGAAAATCCTTCAGCAGTTGCAGGTCCAATTCCTTCTTCGTGTTCGCGACGCTCCTATCACGTTCGTGTAGCTCTGACCTTCTTATTCTTCTTCACGTTTGCGTCCTCCCCCACTCATTCGCGTAGTGTAATCTTGGGGGGAGGACCAGTTACCCTTCGCGTTCGCGACCAGTACACCCGCATTCGCGAAGTTACAACTTTTCCCTCCACCGCGTTCGCACAGCTCTATTTTGGCTCTGAGGGCTGAGCCTCATTAACTCTTCGAGTTCGCACTACCCCGGTCACATTCGCGTAGCTTCACCAGCCCAAACCTTCGTGTTCGCGTGATGTCCCTCGCATTTGCGAAGGGCAAATTTTCAGCCTTCGCTTTTTCTTCTTCACGAACATGATCCTACTTTCGCGTTCGCGATGCATTAAATGATTGGACAGTTATAAACAATTCAAAATCAAAACACAACCTTGGGAGCTCGGATTTGGGAGAAATTTTGACGGAGTTTCAAGGGCAACAACTCGGTAACGATTCTCTACTCTCTTACACTTAAAACCCACTAATCTAATCACGAATTCCTCCCTAATTCGGATTTTTGAATGAAAAATGGGTAAAACTTCATATACCAAATTATTGAGTTTTGAGTTGGTGTTTGACCTCCAATTTGAGATATTTTTATGTGGCTAGACCCGTGAGAATACGAGGGTTCTGAAAATATAAAATTTATCCGGTTCTGAGACGTTGGCATGAGGGGCGTTTTGGTCATTTTACCTAATTTCGTGTCTTAGCTTTAAATTAAATAGTAGAATCAGTTGCTTGAGATGTTATTTACAATATGTAATTGAATTGAATAAATTTGGGCCATTTGGAGTCGGATACTCGTGGCATACATGTGGTTTCGAGTTGATTTTGGAGCCGGTTTGAGGTAAGTGGCTTGTCTAATCTTGTGTGGGGGACCTTTCCCCTTAGGATATGATATTTGGCAATGAATGCCTTGTACGTGAGGTGACGAGCGCGTACTTGTGCTAATTGTTTTACTTTAATTATTTAGACTGAGTTTCTTTCTTATCTGCTTTATTCCATTTGAAATTACAGCCTGTGTTAGTTAGAAAAGCATGCTAGGCTAGAACTACCTGTTGCCTTGTATCTTTGAACTTCATTTCTAGATATCTTCTTGCTGTGACTGCGTATTTACATTGGTACTACGAATGTGGTATTCCAGTAGCTCCCCCCGCCCTCTTGTTTGTTTACTTTGGGACTACGGGTTAGATTCCCGGTAGATCCCCCTGCAATTTTACTTTGGGATTGCGGGTTAGATTCCCGATAGATCCCCCTGCACATTGATAGTTATACCACAGGACGGTATCTAGAGAGATCCTTCAGATATACACATATGATGGACTACGGGACGGTATCTCGGGAGATCCACTGGACAGTTGAGAAAAGGACTATAGGACGGTATCCTGGGAGATCCTTGTTGTTACCCTTGGTATTGAGCTGCACATATTCCATGTTTACTTCGTTCCTTATGTAACTGTTATTGCTTTGTTTAGTCTATCTTATTCCATTGTTATACTCATTATTACTGCCTTTTTCATACTGTTAATTCATATTATATTGTTTAACCTCAGTAGGGCCCTGACCTTCCTTGTCACTACCCAACCGAGGTTAGGCTTAGCACTTACTGAGTACTGCTGTGGTGCACTCATGCTCTTTCTGTGCATGTTTTTCATGTGCAGATCCAGGTAGCTCTGCCCAGGCGTATCATCCTTAAGGTGGAGAGATCTAGCAGAGACTTCGAGGTACATCTGCCGCGTCCGCAGACCAGGAGTATTTATCTTATTCTAGCTATAGTAGTTAGCTTTTCCTTTTGTACTGTTGTTTTAGACATTCTGGAGTTAGAGCAGTGTATTACCTTCTGTTAGCTTGTGTTCCCCTGAGTTTTCGGGGTTTGGGATGATATTGTAGACTTCCGCATTATTGAGTTGTATATGCCGAGTGGCATTTATATACAGTTTTCCTTCTAGTTTGTTTAGTTTTAATTTATTGTTTCCGCAAGTTATGTTATTTTCACATTGTTAGGCTTACCTAGTCGTAGGGACTAGGTTCCGTCACGACATGTTCATGGAGGGTGAACTGGGGTCGTGACAAGTTGGTATCAGAGATCTGGGTTCATAGGAGTCATGGAACACAAGCCGATTTATTAGAGTTTCGTTGATCTGTACGGAAACGTCTGTACTTATCTACGAGAGGCTATGTAACAGTTAGGAAAATTTTCACTTCATTTGATTTCCTTGTCGTGTGAAATTTTAACATAACAAATTCTAAACTTATGTCTTCTATTCTCTCACAGATGGTGAGGACACGTGCTACTCGGGATGATCAGGCACCCGCGCTCCCTACTGCAACCGTCAGAGGCCGGGGCTGGGGTAGAGGTCGAGGACGCGCACGTGGTACAGCTATAGCACCTGCGCGAACTGTCGCCGAGGCATCACCAGCAGATCCAGCCGAAGCCCTGGCACCTGGCACGCCTACTACTGCCACTACTACTCTAGCTCTTCAGGAGACTTCGGCTCAGTTCATGAGTATTTACACCACCTTGGCTCAGGCAGGGTTGCTTCCCCTTGCTGCAGCCACATCCCACGCCAGGGGAGGAGCACAGACTCTCGCCCCCGCACTCTTGAGAAGTGAGTGCATGTTGAGTAGGTTCCCGAGATTATTATCGCACCGCCTGCAGTGCCAGTTCAGCCCGAGGACGGGTCATCTGCTTCAAAGGACGAGTAGCGGAGACTTGAGAGGTTCAAAAAGTATGATCCCCCGGTTTCAATGGATTAGCATCAGACAATCCCTTGGGATTTCTAGAGGAGTGGCACTGTATTCTTCGCACTATGAGCATAGTAGAGTCTAATGGGGTTTCCTTCACTGCCTTCCAGCTTCGAGAAGACGCCTATGATTGGTGGTGCACTTATGAGATAGACAGTCCAACCGAGGCTGCCTCACTGACCTAGACCCAGGTCTTAGATATGTTCATGAGAGAGTTTGTCCCTCAGAGTCTCAGGGACGCATGGCGCACAGAGTTTGAGCATTTACCTAGGGTGCTATGACCATTTCGGAGTATGCTATCCGCTATACCAGGTTGGCCAGGCATGTACCAGCCTTGGTTGCTACGGTCCGTGGAAGAGTTCGCAGGTTCATTGAGGGTTTTATCCCACCCATCAGATCTAGCATGGCTCGAGTGTTGGAGATGGGCATTCCTTATCAGCAGGTAGTGAGCATTTCTAGGAGGATCGAGGGTATGCTCGCCAGGGAGTGAGTGCAGAGAGAGGCCAAGAGGTCTCGAGAGTCGGGCCACAACTCTGGTGCCCGTACCCCAGCAGTAGGTCGTCATGGCAGGGTTTATGTGGGTCATCCCATCCATTAAGCTCTTTCAATAGCCAGCAGTTCTCTAGCTCTGCATATACCTCAGGAGCCTTACTATGCACCTCTAGTTTCTAGCGCGCCTCCTACGCGGGATGCTTCCAAAGGTTAGTCCAGCAGACCTGGCCTAGTCAATCACAGCCACTGCGTCCTCCCAGAGCTTGTTTCGAGTGTGGTGATACATTCCATATGGTTAGGGACTGCCCCAGACTTGGTAGGGGTGCATCTTCACAGACTGCTCAGCCACAGCATGCTCCTCAGAGTTCTCAGGCCATGATCACAGCTCCAGCTGCTACCCCATCTGCCCAGCCGGCTAGAGGCAAAGGTTGGGGAGGTAGAGGTTGCCCTCGAGAGAGGGCCAGGCCAGATATTATGTTGTTCCTGCTCGTACCGAGGTTGTTGCCTCCGAATATGTCATTACAGGTATTATACTAGTTTGTCACAGAGAGGCATCAGTTCTATTCGATTCGGGCTCTACTTACTCTTATGTGTCTTCTTACTTTGCTCCGCATTTGGGTGTACCTCGAGATTCTTTGAGTGCCCCCGTTTATGCTTCTAATCCTGTGGGGGATTCTCTTATTGTGGACCGCGTTTATTGGTCATGTCTGGTTACTATTCATTGTTTTGAGACTAGAGCAGATTTATTGTTACTCGGTATGGTTGATTTTGATATTATCTTGGGCATGGACTGGTTGTCGCCCCATTTTTCTATTCTTGATTGTCATGCCAAGACCGTGATACTGGCTATGCCAAGTATTCCGCGTGTTGAGTGGAGTGGTACTTTAGATCACACTCCCAGTA
This sequence comes from Nicotiana glauca, assembly GCA_026770625.1. Taxonomy (NCBI): domain Eukaryota; kingdom Viridiplantae; phylum Streptophyta; class Magnoliopsida; order Solanales; family Solanaceae; genus Nicotiana; species Nicotiana glauca. Next base: position 11,379 of record MU680707.1, on the reverse strand, counting down.
GAGTTATCTTTTTCCTTAAAGCTCAACGTATGGTTGAGAAGGGGTGTGCCATGTATTTATCTTATGTGAGACATGTCAGTGCTGATACCCTTATGTTGATTCAGTCCCAGTGGTACGGGATTATCCCGATGTATTTCCAGCTGATCTTCCGGACATGCCGCCCGATAGAAACATTGATTTTGGCGTTGATCATTTTCCGGGCATTCGGCCCATTTCCATTCCTCCGTATTGTATGGCTCCTCCTGAGTTGAAGGAGTTAAAGGATCAGTTGCAGCAATTGCTTGATAAGGGTTTTATTCGACCCAATGTTTTACCGTGGGATGCTCCTGTCTTGTTTGTGAAGAAAAAAGATGGTTCTATGCGTATATGTATTGATTATCGCCAGTTGAACAAGGTTTCAGTGAAGAACCGTTATTCTTTGCCTCGTATTGATGATCTGTTTGACCAGCTTCAGGGCGCACAAGTGTTTTCTAAGATTGACTTGCGCTCAGGTTACCATCAGTTGAAGATTCGGGAGCTAGATATCCTGAAGAGTGCCTTCAGGACTCGGTATGGTCATTACAAGTTCCTTGTTATGTCATTTGGGATGACCAATGCCCCAGCAGCTTTTATGCATTTGATGCACAGTGTGTTCAGGCCATATCTCGACTCGTTTGTTATTATTATTATTGATGATATTCTGGTATATTCCTAGAGTCAGGAAGATCATGGCAGCACCTGAGGACCGTGCTTCATACCCTGAGAGAGAAGAAAATATGTGTAAAGTTCTCAAAATGTGAGTTTTGGTTGAGTTCTGTGGCATTCTTAGGCCACGTGGAATCGAGTGAGGGCATTCGGGTGGATCCGAAGAAGATAGAGGCCGTGCAGAGTTAGCCCAGGTCATCCTCAGCTATATAGATTCGCAGTTTCCTCAGTTTGGCGGGATACTACCATCATTTTGAGGAGGTATTTTCATCGATTGCGGCCCCTATGACTAGATTAAACCAGAGGGGTGGCCCATTTCAGTGGACAGAGGAGTGTGAGGCAAGCTTTCAGAAGCTCAAGACAGTTTTGACTACAGCCCCAATTTTGATATTGCCTACCGGTTCAGGGTCTTATAATATATACTGTGATGCCTCGAGAGTTGGCCTCGGAGCTGTGTTGATGCAGGATGGTAGGGTCATTGCCTACGCATCCAAACAGTTAAAGATACATGAGAAGAACTACCTTGTCCACGACCTTGAGTTAGCTGCTATTGTTCATGCCTTAAAGATCTGGCGTCATTATTTATACGGTGTGCCTTGTGAGATCTATACTGATCGGAGTTTGCAGCATTTGTTCAAGCAAAAAGATCTAAATTTATGCCAGAGGAGGTGGTTAGAGTTGCTGAAGAACTATGATATTGCTATTCTGTATCACCCAGGCAAGGCCAATGCGGTGGCGGGTGCCTTGAGTCGTCGGGCGGAGAGGTTGGGGAGTTTAGCATGTTTACCAGCTTCAGAGAAGCCTATGGCGATGGATTTCAGGCCTTAGCCAGCCAGTTTGTGAGATTGGATCTTTCGGAGCCCAGTCGGGTTCTAGCTTCTATGGTTTCCCGATCTTCTTTATTTGATTGTATCGGGAGCGGCAGTATGATGACTCTCATTTGCTTGTCCTTAAGGACAATGTTCAACATGGTGATACCACAAATTTGACCATTGGAGATGACGGGGTATTGAGGATGCAGGGTCGAATTTGTGTGCCTAATGTTGATGAGCTTCGAGAGTTGATTTTAGCAGAGGCCCATATTTTGCGGTATTCCATCCATCCGGGTGCCGCAAAGATGTATCAGGACTTGAGGCAGCACTATTGGTGGAGGCGGATAAAGAAAGATATAGTTGGGTATGTATCTATATGCCTCAACTACTAGCAGGTGAAGTATGAGCACCAGAGACAGGGTGGGTTACTTTAGCAGATAGAGATTCCGGAGTGGAAATGGGAACGCATCACCATGGACTTTGTATATGGACTCCCACGGACCCTGAAGAAGTTTGATGCCATTTATGTTATTGTGGATCGGCCGACCAAGTCCGCACATTTCATTCCTGTATGTACCACTTATTCATCGGAGCGGTTGACGGAGATTTATATCCGGGTGATCGTTCGTCTGCATGGTATTCCAGTTTCTATTATTTCAGACAGAGGTACTCAGTTTACATCGCGATTCTGGAGAGCCGTGCAGCAGGAGTTAGGTACTCGGGTGGAGTTGAACACATCATTTCACCCCCAGACGGACGGACAGTCCGAACGCACTATTCAGATTCTTGAGGATATGCTCTGTGTGAGAGTTTGGAGGGTCTTGGGATCAGTTCTTGCCATTGGCGGAGTTTGCTTACAATAGCGGTTATCCATCCATCATTCAGATGGCGCCGTATGAGGCTTTTATATGGTATGAGGTGTAGATCTCCGGTGGGTTGGTTTGAGCCGGGTGAGGCCAGGCTATTCGGCACAAAGTTGGTTCAGGACGCATTGGAAAAGGTTAAGATGGTTCAGGATAGACTCCGTACAGCCCAGTCCAGACAGAAGAGCTACGCGGACAAGAAGGCTTGTGATGTTTCGTATATGGTTGGAGAGCGAGTTATGCTTCGGGTTTCGCCTATAAAGGGCATTATGAGATTCGGGAAGAAAGGGAGCGTGTTCGGAATGTGTTTTGGAGGTCCGTAGCTAATTTAGGCTTGAAATGCCGAAGTTTGAATTTTTAAAGTTTTCAGTCTGATAGTGAGATTTTGATCCGAGGGTCGGAATGAAATTTCGGGAGTTATAGCAGCTCCGTCATGTTATCTGGGATGTGTGTGTAAAGTTTCAGGTCATTCGGACGATGTTTGGTTAGGTTTTTGATCGAAAGCGTGTTTTGATGAAATTTGAAGTTCTTAGGCTCGAATCCTTGATTAATTCGAGTTTTCGGCATTGTTTTAGGTGGTTTAAGAATTGATACAAGTTCGAATGATGTTATGGGATATGTCTGAAGGTTTGGTTGAGGTCCCGAGGGCCCCGGGTGTGTTTCAGGTGCTCAATGGAGCATTTTTGGTGTTGTGAAAAGTTGCAGAAAATACTTTAGCAGTTGCAGGTCCAATTCCTTCTTTGCATTCGCAACGCTCCTCTCGCGTTCGCGTAGCTCTGACCTTCTACTTCTTCGCGTTCGCGTCTTCCCCCACGCGTTCGCGTAGTGTAATCTTGGGGGGAGGACCAGTTACCCTTCGCGTTCGCGACCATTCCACCAGCGTTCGCGAAGTTACACCTTTTTCCTCTATTGCGTTTGCGGCTAGGCCACCGCGTTTGCATAGCTCTATTTTGGCTCTGAGGGCTGAGCCTCATTAACTCTTCGCGTTTGCACTACCCCGGTCGCGTTCGCGTAGCTTCACCAGCCAAGACCTTTGCGTTCGCGTGATGTCCATCGCGTTCGCGAAGGGTAAATTTTCAGCCTTCACTTTTTCTTCTTCGCGATCATGATCCTACTTCCGTGTTCGCGATGCATTAAATGACTGGACAGTTATAAACAATTCAAAACCGAGGGTTAGCCATTTTTATCAAAACATAAGCTTGGGAGCTCGGATTTGGGATAAATTTTGAGGGAGCTTCAAGGGCAACAACTCGGTAACGATTCTCTACTCTCTTACGCTTAAAACCCACTAATCTAATCACGAATTCCTCCCTAATTTCGGATTTTTGAATGAAAAATGGGTAAAACTTCATGCACCAAATTATTGAGTTTTGAATGGGAGTTTTACCTCTGATTTGAGAGATTTTATATGGTTAGACTCGTGAGAGTACGAGGGTTTTGGAAATATAAAATTTATCCGGTTCCGAGACGTTGGCCTGAGGGGCATTTTGGTTATTTTACCTAATTTCGCATCTTAGCTTTAAATTAAATAGTAGAATCAGTTGCTTGAGATGTTAGTTAAGACATGTAATAGAATTGAATAGATTTGGGCCATTTGGAGTCGGATACGCATGGCGAACGTGTGGTTTCGAGTTGATTTTGGAGCCGATTTGAGGTAAATGGCTTGTCTAACTTTTGTGGGGGACCTTTCCTCTTAGGATATGATATGTGGTAATTGAATGCCTTGTACGTGAGGTGACGAGCGCGTACTTGAGCTAATTATTGGAAATCCGGTTTTACTTTAATTATTTAGAGTGAGTTTCTTTCTTATCTGCTTTATTCCATTTGAAATTATAGCATCTGTTAGTTAGAAAAGCATGTTTAGTTGGTCAAAATTGCCTATTTACTCAAGTTGCTTTGTTTGTATTATGTGAAGCATGTTAGGCTAGAACTACCTGTTGCCTTGTATCTTTGAACTTCATTTCTGGATATCTTCTTGCTGTGACTGCGTATTTACAATGGGACTACGGATGTGGGATTCCGGTAGCTCTTCCCTTGTTTGTTTACTTTGGGACTACGGGTTAGATTCCCGATAGATCCCCCTGCACTTTCACTTTGGGACTGCGGGTTAGATTCCCGATAGATTCCCTTGCACATTGATAGTTGGACTACGGGACGGTATCCCGGGAGATCCTTCGGATATACACATATGATGGACTACGAGACGGTATCCCGGTAGATCCACTGGACAGTTGAGAAAAGGACTATAGGACGGTATCCTGGGAGATCCTCATTGTTACCCTTGGTATTGAGTTGTACATATTCCGTGTTTATTCCATTCCTTGTGTAATTGTTATTGCTTTGTTTAGTCTGTCTTATTCCATTGCCGTACTCATTATTACTGCCTGTTTTCATACTGTTAATTCATATTATATTGTTTAACCTCAGTAGATCCCTGACCTTCCTCGTCACTATCTAACCGAGGTTAGTCTTGGCACTTACTGAGTACCGCTGTGGTGTACTCATGCCCTTTCTGTGCATGTTTTCATGTGCAGATCCAGGTAGCGTATCATCATCGAAGCAGAGAGATCTAGCAAAGACTTCGAGGTACATCTGCCGCGTCCGCAGATCAGGAGTCTCTATCTTATTCTAGCTATAGCAGTTAGCTTTTCCTTTCGTACTGTTATTTTAGACACTCTGGAGTTAGAGCAGTGTATTACCTTCCGTTAGCTTGTGTTCCCATGAGTTTTCGGGTTTTGGGATGATATTGTAGACTTTCGCGTTATTGAGTTGTATATCCTGAGCGACATTTATATACAGTTTTCCTTCTAGTTTGTTTAGTTTTAATTAATTATTTCTGCAAGTTATGTTATTTCCGCATTGTAAGGCTTACCTAGTCGTAGGAACTAGGTGCCATCACGACATGTTCACGGAGGGCGAATTGGGGCCGTGACACGGCATTTCAAGCCTAATTGAGCTACGGACCTCCAAAATACAATCCGAACATGCCCCTAAGCTCGAAATTACCCAACGGAGCTAACAGAATTGACAGAATTCCATTCCGAGGCCATCTTCATAATCCACCGACTATGGTCTAAATTTTAAAACTTAAGCTCTCATTTAGGGACTAAGTGAAACTCAAAACGAATCCTCCCGACAACTCACAATAGCAAAAACAAACACGGGGAATGTAGTTAATAGGGGATCGGGGCATTAATTCTTAAAATAACCGGCCTGGTCGTTACATCCTCCCCCTCTTAAAACATTCATTCTTCCTCGACCGAGCATCGATACATACCTGAATTGGTGAAAAGATGAGGGTAACAGCTGTGCATATCCTGCTCGGTCTCCCAAGCCGCCTTCTCGACCGGCTGACCCTGTCACTAAACCTTCACTGATGTAATGTTCTTTGATCTCAGCTTCCGAACCTGTCTGTCTAATATCGCCACAGGCTCCTCAATATAAGATAGATCCTTGTCCAACTGGACTGAACTGAAATCCAACACGTGCGACAGATCACCGTGATACTTTCGGAGCATCGAAACATGAAATACCGGATGAACTCCTACCAAGTTGGGAGGTAAGGCAAGCTCATAAGCAACCTCCCCAACACGTCGCAATATCTCAAAAGAACCAATAAACTTTGGACACAATTTTTCTTTCTTCTCAAATCTCATAACGCCCTTCATAGACGAAACCCAAAGTAAGACTCGCTCTCCGACCATGTAGGAAACATCACGAACCTTCTGGCATGCATAACTTTTTTGTCTGGACTAGGCTGTACGGAGTCTATCCTGAATCACCTTAACCTTCTCCAATGCATCCTGAACCAAGTCTGTGCCCAATAATCGAGCCTCACTTGGCTCAAACCAACCTACTGAGGATCTACACCGCCTACCATACAAAGCCCCATATGGTGCCATCTGAATACTGGATTGATAACTGTTATTATAGGCAAACTCAGCCAGTGGCAAGAACTGATGCCAAGAACCTCCAAACTCCATCACACACTCACAGAGCATATCCTCAAGAATCTTAATAGTGCGCTCGGACTGTCCGTCCTTCTGGGGGTGAAATGTTGTGCTTAACTCCACATGAGTTGCCAGCTCATGCTGTAGGGCCCTCCAAAACCGTGATGTGAACTGAGTATCTCTATCTGAAATGATGAAAGCTGGAATACCATACAGACGAATAATCTCTCGGATATAAATCTCCGCCAACCTCTACGAAGAATAGGTAGTACACACAAGAATGAAGTGTGAAGACTTGGTCAGCCGATCCACCGTCACTGAAATGGCATCGAACTTCCTCAAAGTCCGTGGGAGTCCAACTACGAAGTCCATGGTAATTCGCTCCCACTTTCACTCCGAAATCTCTATATGCTGAAGCAAACCACCCGGTCTCTGGTGCTTATACTTTACCTGCTGACAATTGAGGCACCGAGCTACGAACCCAACTATTTCCTTCTTCATCCGCCTCCACCAATAGTGCTGTCTCATATCCTGGTACATCTTCGCGGCACCTGGATGGATGGAATACCGCGTACTATGGGCCTCCTCTAGAATAAACTCCTGAAGCCCATCGACATTGGGTACACAAATCCGACCTTGCATCCTCAATACCCCGTCATCGCCAATGGTCACATCTCTTGTATCACCTCGCAGGACTTTGTCCTTGAGGATAAGCAAATGAGGGTCATCAAAATGACGCTCCCGGATAGATCAAACTAGGAAGACCGAGAGACCACACAAGCAAGGACCCGACTGGGCTCCGAAAGGTTCAATCTCACAAACTGGTTGGCTAAGGCTTGAACATCCATCGCCATGGGCCTTTCCGCTGCTGGTAGACTCCCCAAACTCTCTGTCCGACGACTCAAAGCATCGGCCACTACATTGGACTTGCCCGGGTGATACAAGACAGTGATATCATTGTTCTTCAGTAGCTCTAACCACCTCATCCGGCGCAAATTAAGGTCCTTCAGCTTGAACAGATGTTGCAAACTCCGGTGATCAGTATAAATCTAACAAGGCACCCTGTACAAATAATGACGCCAGATCTTCAAGGTGTGAAAAATAGCAGCTAACTCGAGATCATGGACATTGATAATTCTTCTCTTGTACTTTCAACTGTCTGGACGTGTAGGCAATCACCCTACCGTCCTGCATCAATATCGCTACAAGGCCAATCCTCGAGGCATCACAATAGATAGTATAAGCCCCCGAACCGGTAGGCAATATCAAAACTGGAGCTGTAGTCAAAATTGTCTTAAGCTTCTGGAAGCTCTCCTTACACTCGTCTGTCCACTGGAACGGAGTACTCTTTTTTTTGGGTTAGCCTTATCATAAGTGCTGCAATGGAGGAAAATCCCTCAACAAATACCCCCATTCCCATATCTGTAAGGCTCTTAATTTCTTTTTACGCCCAATCATTGTACAAAACTTCGGCGAACTCCTATTCATGCGCGAAGATTGCTCAAAATAAAATTCTGGCATTTCCGCTTTTATTTCAATTTTTTTTTTTATTCATCTTGCATTTACTCGTCGTTATCATCTGCTCTTTCTCGTTTTATGTTAACAAAGATCAACTTAATTGCACTAAATCAATTGTTTGAGGCCTAGCTTTAAAAATTTAACTAGTTTATTCTTTTAAACAAATTTTAGGATAAATAGTTTGTCGCTCACCGTGGGATCAAGCAATTGCGATTTTTTTCCCATGAACTCTTCGTTTTATGATCTCAATTTATATTCATCAAATTTATGGTTATTTGAGTTTATACCTGGCCGGTGAAATATTTAAGATTCAAATTTGGCACTTCAAATTCCAGATAAATTTTCTATAATTTATGTAGCTTATTTTCAACTAATTTATTACTGTATATTTTTAAGTTGTGATTATTTTTCAAATACTTTACAAATATCGGCTATATTCCTGTTAGCAATCTTAAGTGTCTGCATGCTGTCATTTTAATTTTCAACTAAAACTTTAAGCGGAACATTTTTATACCTGTGCGACATAAATATGTAGAAAAATTAGCCAGCTAGGTAAAAGAAAAAGATAAGCATCATAACAGTTTACTCACAGTGTACATTTACACCAATTCATATTCCTTTCTGTCCAAAAGAAGTTCTCTGTTTCTGAAACAAAATGATGTAAATCTATTAAGCTTCCCTACAAAAGCTGTTGAATCTTCACAAAAATACTTGGTGAAGTACACAACAAAAAGAATTAATGAAGTAATATTTATACTGACGCTGAAAATTAGCTAAATTAAATCACACTTCAGTCTTGTCATTGTCTGACAGAGAAGGTATATATATAAGTCATTATTTTTCTAAGTTGACACTATTGCCACAATCTTTCTTACGCTGCTCTCATTTATTATAATTATTTGTTTGCCAACTTCGAAGATTTGTATGTGCATAGGCATAATAAACTTAATACTGGCTAATTCATTTCTAAACAAATGATTTCAACTATTTAATTATTACTTCAAAATGCAATACAGGAAAAGGGTAGAGTCATTACTTGGATGTGTCACTTAGAATAGAGGGGTACAAATTTTCTTTAGTTTTATGTTAAAAGTAAGAAGGAATTTATCATTATACACGTAAGAGATCCGGAAATTCGTTTGATAATACTTTTATGATTCTTTCAATTAAATAATTAGTATGTCTAGTACCTAGTTTAACATAATTTATAGTAACTGATATTATCTGTTAAAGATAGAAAAGTTAATTACGTGTCTATATAGTATGTTAGCATTCTTCGTTTGTGTAGTTTGATTGTTTACCTGATCCTGTCTTCTTTTTTATAACTCCAATTTTCATTGACAATATTTGAAAAATATGGGTAATATGGCACATTTGTTTAGCTTTTCACATAAGTTATGTATTCACAAAATTTCCAATTTGAGTAATTTGATTAGAAGAATATAGGAATTTTACACCCTATAAAAAACCTTAGTACCTTATTTATCAATAATAAATAGCATTTTAAAATATTACATTCTATAAATACCTTTTATTCTTTATGGCAAAAAATCTAAATATAGTTACATCCCACAATTAAGGCACCATATATGCTAAATATTATTTTTCTCTCTCCCTTTTTATATTTTCTCTCACATAATTACCGCGTATCTGCAAACCCCAATACAATCTCTCTCTGTTTGCATACAACCAGACTCTCTTCTCCCACAAACCATAGTTTCTTAACTCTTCTCCCACCCGAATTCTTAATTTTCTGCCCCGCGTCACCAACGTTATCATCAGCCATTGTCTGAGCCGGAATATGAACAACCACACTTGCGTACTTCACAGATTGCATCCACGGTGGAGAAACCTCCTGGGCCGTCGGAGGCAATTAGGAGGTCCGGCGACCCAATTGGAGGAGTGTTCTATAGGGTGTACCATGCTTTGCATACATGTTCACTAATGCCGTGCCAAGAATCACTCCTAATTCTATCCCTTTTTCTTCCAAATATACGTGAATCTGTTCTCCTAATTGCAAACTATCCGACTGAGCACAAGCAGACAAAACAGAAGCCAAGGTGGCTCCGTTGGGCTCAACTCCATCCGCAAGCATACGCTCAAACAATTG
>MU680706.1:20870-36957 GCA_026770625.1 Nicotiana glauca | reverse complement strand
CATTTATGTGACCCAAATCCAAATCTCAACAAAATCGAAATGTGTCAATAATCACGGGTACATTGATTGTGACGTGGTTTGAAATGCATTTTCATGATGTTGCAATTCCTTTTATTAAAATAATGATTAATAATATTAAAAACAGTTTAAAGGTTAAATTTTGCACATAAGTTAAAACATGTTATAAAATCAGATAAATAAGCCAAATATGACAGTTAAGCGACCGTTCTAGAACCACGGAACTCGGGAATGCCTAACACCTTCTCCCGGGTTAACAGAATTCCTTATCCGGATTTCTGGTTCGTAGATTGTAATATAGAGTCAACTTTTTCCTCGATTCGGGATTCAAACCGGTGACTTGGGACACCATAAATCTCTCAAGTGGCAACTCTGAATCTTAATAATAAATTCCGTTTCGATTGTCCTTTAATTGGAAAAACTCCCTTTACCACGCCCTTCGCGGGGTGCGGTAGCTCCAAAAGGAGGTGTGACAGAAACTATTCTGGATCCTAAAGTTTCAATATTTAACAAAATCTAAAAATCGATCCAAAAGTCGAACCCCGAGACAGCACCTCGGAAACCGACAAATTTTACAAAAACCGAATGCCCATTCCGATACGAGTTCAACCATACAAAATTTATCAAATTTTGATACCATTTGTTCCTTAAATAACAATATTTCATTTTTAAAATTTTCTTCAAAAACCAACTCGTTCCTCAACCCAAATCACAATTTAAATTATAAAGATGAATATAAAATCATGGAATATGTTAGTTTCTAGGTGAAGAACACTTACCCAATCGATTTGTTTGAAAACCCCTCAAAGAATCGCTCAAAACCGAGCTACACAAGTCAAGTTATGGTGAAAATGGTGTAACACTCAATTTCAAATTATATTCTGTCCACCCAGGCTTTTGTGCGTCACGAACGCGGAAGGACAATCGCGTTCGCGAAGAAGGGAAACTGAAGCTGCCAAGAAAAGCCTTCGTGAACGCGAGCCAAGGGATGCAAATGCGGAGAGTAAAGAACATATGCTTTCACAAACGCGAGGGTGTGGCTGCGAATGAGAAGAAGGATAAGGCAGGGCTTCGCGAACGCGAAGAAGGATTTCCAGGTGGTCAGCAACAAAGCTTCATGAACGCGAAAGGCGGTTCGCGATCGTGAAAGAGGATATCAGAAGCAGAAAACAGCAGTTCAAAACAAGGAAAAATGGCCCGTAGCCCACCCGGAACACACTCGAGGCCCTCGGGACCCCGTCTAAGCACACAAACAAGTCATATAACCTAACACGGACTCGCTCGAGGTCTCAAATCACATCAAAAAATGCTGAAACAATGAATCACACCATGAATCAAACTTAGGAACTTTTAAATCTTCAAATTTCTAAACTCGTGCCAAAACCTATCTAATCAATTCTGAATGACGCCAAATTTTGCAGTCAAGTCCAGAATGACATGACAAAGCTATTCCAACCCTCAAAATCGTATTCCGACCTCGATATCACAAAAGTTAACTATGGGTCAAATTTCTCCATTTTCCAAACTTAAACTTTTCCAACTTTTGCCGAAATGCCTCAAATTACTCTACGGACCTCCAAATACGAATCTGGAGGCACGCCTAAGTTCAAAATAACCATACAAAGCCGTTGAAACCACCCACCACCCATTCTGGGGCCGTTTACTCAAAATTTTAATTCCGGTCAAATTTTCACCGCTTAAACTCCTAAAACTAGATTCATTCTTCTAATTTGACTCTAAATTATCCGTTAACTGAATTCAACCATGCACGCAAGTCGATACTCATATTATGAAGCTATTCCAGACCTTACATCGCTGAACTGAGCTTAAATTCTCAAAACGACCGGCCGTGTCATTACATCCTCCCCCTTTTGAAACCAGCATTCGTCCTCAAACGTTCCAAGATTCGCCTTGAAGTCCTCAAATCATTGAATGCACACTTCCAGCATACACCCACGAGTGATCCCACGTCACCCCAATCCACATATGATGACATCATCTTAACTGAAATTTAGCCTTTCTATAAATACCAATAAGCCTTAGAGCCAGAATTCAAAAGCCGAAATACTTACCTTCCATCCATTTCCAAAGACCCGATTCTAAATCCATACCCGGTTTTAGTTTCAACTAGCTGCAACCACTTATGCCAACACCCACAGAGTACAACCACACATCATACACACCACACATAGACATATAATAACATTCTTGATCACAATACTTGCCCGAATCAAATCCTGCACTGTCCATAAGCCTCAAATTCGATAGGAACCCGTTTCAAACATCCACAATACTGATGATGATACAATAACCACGAAAACCATACAACTACCACTCGAATCACCAATTCACAAATAATACCAACAGGCACAGTCCCCACTAGCTAGAACTCAAGAAGCACATAACAAAAATGACTGAATATAGAAAGGAAACACATAAAGGAACTATCAAACAAGTCTACCAAGCACAAATTTTTCTATCAAAACTAATTTACAACACAATCTAACAAGAAAGAATTAAAGCATATAAAAGAATCACAAGGATCTCATACTGATATAACTCCTACCCCGGTACACAGCCCAGTCTCAACACAGCAAATCATATGAAACAGCAAGGGTCCTGCCCTCAACTCTGAATCTCAAGTAGGGTACACATCAAATCAGTTGGAAACTCTCATTACATCAATTCCGTCACAATTTACAACAAGTACTGGCTCCCACACCTGTGGAGAAAAAAATCACGGCTCGTAGCAAAAAATACTCACATCAAGCCTACTGAGAAGGACAACAAAGATTTACTAATAGTCTAATAACTCTCGATAACAAACAAAAATAGATGATAGACACAACTATCACTCACAGAACCTTCCAACAGGGTTATATATAAACAGAATGTAAATCATGAAACGCACCCATAAGTGGAGCAACAAAGAGGGGAATTCACTATGGATGGTGCTCCACTATAACAAATAAAAATCACACCTGAATGATATCATCTAGCACAATGGCCATAAGCCTACAATATGAAACACATCAACAGTCCGGGCCTCCCCCTCTTGGGCGCCCTCTACTCACCTAAATACCTTGCTGTGACACATCTACCCAAAATCTGGGGAAAGCTATCATCTCCACACTCAATGAAACCCCTATACTGACGTGGATGTGGGAACTGTGTGCTATGGGTACTCTGAGACCCATGAACACCTGAATCACTAAGAAGCCTAAAGCACAAACTGAACTGGCTAACCTACAAACCTCTACCATGTCATACCCTACCTCCGGAATAAGGGCCAGTAGATCTCTCTATTCCACAAGGCCTCTTTTCCTCCATGTGCTCTCTCTCTCTCTCTCTCTTTCTCTCTCTCTCTCTCTCCAGATCTCATCTGTCCTCTCGCTCCCAGTCCCATATGCCCTCTAACCGGTGAGCGATCTCTACCACCTACTGAAATGAAATATTTAACTCCAACTCTGGACCCATGCTGAACCGAAATGACTGAGGTACAAACTCTCTCAAAACATCTCTAAAAACTGAACCCATGTAAGTGAAACTGTATCGGCCGATTACCCAACTCATATGTCCACCACCACTAATAAGTCGCTCCGTCCAGCTGGAACAAAGTAAAAGCAACCCCACTTGTATCTGCAATACCCATAGTGTTGATAATGCGATGTCACTCCTCTATTAAATATATTGTGCTCTCTTAAGCCAACCCAGTGAATGTAGGAGGATCACATTTTCTTGAGCCTTGCAAATCTAAGTTATTCTCCCTCGGATGTTGCTGCCCTGACCATGGGCTGAACTGGAACTATAAATTGTACCGCCATGATACCTGGGGCCTGACTAATGGAACTCGCTACTCTAAGTGTGGTCTAGTTGCAGCACACACTCCTCGTCAGCCTCTACCTTTACCTCTAGCGACACCTACTTCGGGAGCAGCACCGTCAATAACTGCAGCTCGTGTTCTCACTATCGGTTAGAGATTGGAATGATAAAAGCTCAAACTCTTGGATCAATAAGCTCGTACGATAGGAATGAAAGAAGTGATATTGTCCTAATAGTTTCGTAGCCTCTCGAAGATAAGTACAGAAGTGTCTGTACCAATCCGCAAGACTCTACTAAACTCTCGTATGACTCGTAGCACCTATGAACATAGAGCTCTGATGCCAACATGTCACGACCCAACTTTCCCTCCATTTGGGTATAATGATGGCACCTAGTCTTAAGGACTAGGTAAGCCTAATAATTGCGGAATAACAACAATACATAATAACATCTAAAATTTGTCGAATTGAATCCTTAATATAATGAATATCTTCCCAAAACCCGGTACTACAAGTCATAATCTCTAAAGAGTTTCACTACAACTTCTAAACACAACCGTATGGAAATAAGTATAACATTGTGAATATAAAATAGGAAGGTGACTCTGAATCCTGGGAACGCAACAGTAGGTTTACCTCGAGTATCCTCGGCGAGATTTTGCTTAGCTACTAATGATCAATACCTGGATCTACACACAAAAAAAGTCAAGCAGTGTAGTATGAGAATATCATAACGGTGCCTAGTAAATATCAAGACTAACCTCGGTGGGGTATTGATAAGGAATAGTCAAGACACCCACTAGACTAATAAGCAGAACAAGTATAAGTATATAAACAACCGAACAAGAAATCTATATAAAAACGAAGAGATATTGCTAAAAATTCAGTAACTACAATAAGGAAAGAAAATAGCAAGTAATAGTGGAAAACCATAATAAAGCTCATAAAAATTGAACAAGAAATACAACCCTAATTCGAAATCACAAATATAGTAAGGACAAGTTATAACTCAGCAACTACAGTAGCTTTCACATTAGATCGTAGCCAACAACTTCAATCAATTAGTCAAATCTTCCAGCTGATAAAAAAAAATTCTAATTATACTTCCTTCAAGTAAATGTTTTTTCGAAATAGTTCTCTAAAGATGAATACCTTTCGAATCTAACATTTTCAAATAAATATCCTTCGAATATAAGTCACCCTGTGAAACCTCATCTCATAATCATACATTATGGGTCTCAATACCTGAACCCTAACACTTGGCATCTTGTGCCCTCATCACACCTCATAATCATAGTGACAACTCATGTGCCCAAAAAGAGTAATCCTCATATGGAAGGAAAATAAACAAGGATGCGCGTCTATACTCAGAAATTGCAAAGAGGCTCCTATCCGATAAAGGTACTTAGCGACGTGTATACTTGTCCAAGTGTCCTAACATAGTTCATACCAGCTAGTAAGCATAAGGACAAGAATGGACAACACATATATTGTTTACAAAGGGATAGGATCAATGAAACAACAGCTCAGAATAAAGTGAAAATAATAGGGGATCTCCCAGGATACCGTCCCGTAGTCCCAAACGTAAATGTGTCGCACCCCTTTTTCTAAGGCAAGATCGGGTTTATGACATTTGAGAGGACAAAATGTCCCTTTTGGGAATTGGTTTTTGAATTGAGGAGTCGCCACCTAATGATTAAAGTGCATTAGGACACTAAGAAGGATTTGAGTTGAAGAACCAGAGTATGGATAAGGGCTAGAAATTATCTCAGGGGGAAGGTGTTAGGCACCCCCCAAGATCCACTAGTGTGGTTCCCGGCCATGTAATAATTGTGACTTCACTTAACAAGTAAGCAAATAAGGGTTCCAATAGAGGGAGTTTTCACATAATATTGCAAGCAAATTGAAATTTGAGGAGAAGTAAAGAGGGCAAATATTTTAAGAATGATTTAAACCATAAATGAAAACAAGTAAATGGGAAGGGGGTCCTAGGTTTATAATCAATACGGATCACATAATTGCAATACCCGGCAATCACTCCTCAGAAAAGTGGTTGCACATGGTATTAGCGCACCTGTCATCATGTCTATATCTACCATTCCCACCCGTTAAAGTATTAAAATGCGAAATAGTATCGTTACTTATTGCATGCTATTACCCGTCCCAATCCTACCAGTCCCGGAGGCATTTGGGACTACTAATCCTAAAAGAGGGAGGGAGTTGGGGTCATTTTTAGAGTTTAAAAGGATAAAAGTCTAATGCAACAAACAAAACACATAATGCATTTAGGGGAAACACATAGCAGATTAAAGGCTCAAACAGGCCTCATCACTTAAAGAAGCAAATTATCTAGAATGACTTCAAATACTGGTTATAGTCCGAATTAAATTTAAAGCGTTAGGATTGGCTGCTTTATCACATATTTCTCAGATGAGAAGTCCGAATTAGGACTTGTCTGGTTGTAGTTCATCAGGGACTGACGTAGTTGATTAATTACTAACTAGTTTGCCTAGATGAGGCCGATAAAGATGATATGTAACAATGCAGAAGGCATACTGATTTTAAATAAAGGTTACTGGTTTTATAAACAAAAGTTCTGCGGATTTTAAATGACCTTGCTACTAATTTTAAACTCACAGATGAAATAGACAAAGCCGATTCAACTGATTACATCCTATAGGCATGATTTCTAAGCGTTCTTGGTTTTAAGACGATTACGTAAGTGCAGGAGTCCTATAGGCATTGTATCTAGAATGAAGTTGATTATATTAAACCTATGATTATTTGCCTAATGAAAGACGTATATGTAGAGGTGCAGAAACGAAACTATAATCATGATTTCTATATGCAGAAACTTATAGGCATGGTTTCTAATGCAGTAATGAAACAATCTTATTGGCAGTATTTCTAATGCAGTAATGAAACGATCTTATAGGCAGGATTTCTACATGTAATGCATAACTTATAGGCAGGATTTCTATATGCGTAAGCGCAGAAACATACATGATTTCTATATGCTGAAACTTATAGGCAGGATTTCTATATGTTATGCATAAATATAGAATTTGTAAATAGTAATCCCTATGAGCATGGTGTCTACTCATATGCATACATAAATGACCCTCCGTTTTTCACTAGAACCCCATAGTTATTATAAATTATTACAGACCCGAATGAATCAAGAAAGATAAAAAATTACATCAGAAATTCAAGCTACAACAAACAGCCTAATTCAGACTCAAGGTCTAACAATATGAAATAAACCAACTTCCAGGATCACTTTTCCAAGACCTTTCCTTTATTTGGGATTTGTCAAAGTTCCCCAAGAACCTCAAAGGGCTCCGGGTAGTGCTTACACCCCAAATACATTACAGAATGAGATTATAGTGCAGTGTGGAAGGGCCAGCCCTTAAATGTCCAAGTTCAGACGGAAATCAAGGTCTCAAAGCAAGGCTTATATGAGAGGGATAGAACTTAGAGTCTAAGAGTAAGTGCAAGTGCATATAGGGGAATTAGGGAGGCCAGGGCAAGCTAGTGGTCATGCCCACCAATCAAGAATACTGGCAGACACCTGACGAGCCTATTAGCCAAATCTTAGGAGTTAGGATCCCTTGAAGATCAGGCTCAGACCTGGGCAGTAATTTGGATACTGCCAGGCCAAAACATTAACTCGGACACATAGAGGGGAATAGGGGGTAGGGATTCATAATAGAAAAAAATGCAAGGAAAGAAGATACATAGTTTAATCACTAAACATGAATAGCAAAGTAAACAAAAATGCTGAAACTATAAAGTAAACACATAGAGGTGAGGTAAAAAAATTAAATCAGGCATACCAGTTTCACGGAAAATAGGTAAAAAATAGTAGTCATGAAAAGCCAATTTGTAAGCAAGCAGTTCCAAAAGCTCTCAGAAAAGTAGAGTGTTGAGAGAGTATTGAACTCAAAGCAGTATTGTAAGTGTGTAAGTTGAAAGTAAAAAGTTCGAGGTATTGAACTCGAAGTGTATCGTAAGTGTGTAATTTAAAAGTAAAAAGTTCGAGGTATTGAACTCGAAGTGTCTAAAAGTGCAGAAGGGTAGTCCCTTTTATAGTGCAGAGAAGCAAGTAAGAAAAGTAAGAAAATAGTTTGCAATCAATCACATAGAATTTCCCTTCAGTTAAGGGATTTGATTTCAAACGGGTAGAAGATATTTAAGGAAAGAATTTGATTAAACTTTCCCCAAAGTAATACAAGAAGGGGTAAGTACACATGATTTATTTAAGGCAAAAGTCCAATACTACACTGTTTGTGAAAAATAAGGAAAGGGATTCAATCAAATAGCCAAGGAAATCAAACTAATAGGTTTTTACTCGAATGAACCAAGTCAGGAAACGGGTAAAGAAAGGTTTAATTTAAAGGCAATCAGTAACAATTAATTAGCCCCACTAAAGGACTTCATAATCAATCAATTAGTTGGTAAAATATTTTGAAAGAAGAGTTCTTATATATATAACACACACAAATATGTGAATCAAGAAGGGACTGTCAAGTTATTTAAAAGAGAGTTTAATTAAAGAGAGGCCCAGAATCGTAAGCAAAAATGGTACAAGTCCAATTTGTAGACTCACAATGGGTCTGAGAGGCCAGGGTCCCAAAGTGGAACCTTAATTCAAACAGAAAAATCAAAATCGCCAAAGGAAACCCTAAATCAGGGTTTCAAGATGAATCGGACAATAGCGATGGGTAGGCAAGCCACTCGATAGAGGTTCAGAAGTCTTTTCCAAAGACTTATGAGAAATAAGCAGACACGATACACAGTTAAGAGCATGGAGAACACGTTTTGAGAAAAACTCAGAACTAAAACAAGTTCAGAATAAAAAATGATATAAACTTGGGCAAAACTAGATGAATCATGCTTATTAAGAACACAAACATAGTCCAGTAAATCAAACAACATCAAAGAAATCACAGTAAACACATATAGTAGAGGAGTAAGGAAAACATAACACGGATTAACATGTGAGTACAGGAGTAACATGCATAGTAGAAAAAGAAAGTAGAAGAACTGTACATGTATAGTAAGAGAAGTCATACGAGCATAACATAGACAAATACACATAAAGAAAGAACAAAAAAGTCAGAAAGATGCCTTTGAAAATCCTTTCAGAAACCCTAAATCGAAATTAAACGATTTAAAAAAGAGAATTTGGGGAAAACCTTTAAAAAGTTCAATAGAACACAGACATTTTCCAGATCTAAGAAAAAAATAAGCGTGTAAAGAACCTCGGACAGCTTAGGGTTTTAGAGAAAACCCTAGAAATGAGAAAGGTCTTGAGGAAAGTCAGATCCTGAGTCGAAAAGGTTCATAATGCTTGAATATTCCAGGGTAATGGCCGGAGAAGCCATAGATCTACAGATCGGAGAAGATCTGAAGGAGAACCATCGAGGACAGGTCTTGAAGCTTCGAACAACCATGGTTTATAGATGGAGGGGGTGAGTACCAACCATCCATGGCCTAAGAAGCCATGGATTCCGGTGGAGGGGTGGTTGAAGAGGGGTAGAAGGAGGCTGAGATTTCGGAGAGTTTCAGAGATGAGAGGTTTCAAAAGCGAATGAGAGATGGGAAATGAGGGATTAGGGTAGTCGTTTGGAGTTAAAAAGGTAAGGGTGGTTTATCGCCGTTGATCAAAATAATCAAAGACCTTGATCAATAGTAGGAACCGGGCGGGTCATTTGGAATTGGGTCGTGGGTTGGATCCAAATGGAATTGGGCGGATTTAATTGAGTCAAATTAAGGGCTACAATCGAAATGAAATGGGATTGCTACTGAAATAAAAATGGGGCTAAATATTAAATAGCCAATTTTCCTTTTTATTTTATAAAAATAGTGAGGACGATTTTAAAAGCAAATTAAAAGTACCAAAACAATTAATAATATACAAAATATTAATTTAAAAATACTGGATCCAATTTTACAATTATAAAATGCTATTAATCTTAAAGTAGGCTACAATTGCAATTACATGCAATTTAGTCTTTTAAATACCATATAAATTTGTAAAAATATAAATAAATCCTCTTAGCTATATTTTGGTATAAATATGAGAATAAAATAGGTCATTCACCAAAATGATAATCTTTGGGAATAATTATTAGATTTTATACTGCTAAAATAGATAATAAATTAATTTTGAAAATCTTTAAAAATTTTGTAAAATTCCAAAATTCTTGGGTATGCTTATGTATGCTTATGTATGCATGTACATGTTATTTTTAAATGTATTTTGTGTACAAAAATACATAGGGAAAAATTGGGTATCAACAGTTGCCCCTCTTTACCCGGGAATGATGAAAGAGTTGTCGGGTAAAGATATGATGGCCAATTTGATCGAACAAAATAGTTTGAAGAATTTTGACCGAGCTCTGGTTCCTGAGCTGCCAACATATCCCTGGTCTTACAGGAATCAGGCCATATGTAGTTCGAGAACCATCGACGGAATATGTCGATGAAGACTTTTCCAAGAACGGGTGCGATGGATGGTCAAAATCTAGTGGGCTACGGGAACCAGAGCGGGATCGCTCCTGCTGAGACAGCCATTGCTTGCAGTTTTACCTGCAAATGATCAATACGAACATATATTGTGCATAAATTTAAACATGATGCAAGTTCCCGTTAGAGCATGAATGTTGTCTTTGGATGGTTACGATGACGTCCTCAGACCATGACGTCTTGGCCATGAAGTGTATGATAAAGGATTTACAGGCTATGAAATAATGTTCTCGGACTATGATAATGATGCCTTCGAACCATGATGCCTTTGAATAATGCTATGCAAAAGATAAATTGGGGTCCTCAGGCCATGGCATGGCGTTCTCGGGCTATGAAATGGTGCCTACGAACAATGAATTCTTTGGATAATTTGGCAATCTTTCCACCGATGAAGTGCAGAAGGTGGCTATCTTTCAACCAATGCAAGATTTAAATAAAGGTGGCGATATTTCAGCTGATGCAAAATTTAGATAAAGGTGGAGATATTTCAGCCGATGCAAGATTTAAATAAAGGTGGCAATATTTCAACCGATGCAGGATTTAAATAAAAGTGGCGATATTTCAGTCGATGCAGAATTTAAATAAAGGTGGAGATATTTCAGCCGGTACGAAATTTAAATAAAGGTGGCATTATTTCAGCCATGTAGGATTTAAATAAAGGTGACGATATTTCAGCCGATGAGGAATCCAAATAAAGGTGGATATATTTCAGCTGATGCAGATGGAGGTAGAGCTGAACCTCGGAAGAAAGAACGGTAGCCTTATGCAATGCAGAGAAATGCAGATGGAGGTAGAGCTTAACCTCGGAAGGTCGAATGGTAGCCTTATGCAATGCGAAAAATGCAAATGGAGGTAGAGCTTAACCTCGAAAGGCAGAATGGTAGCCTTATACAATGAAAGAAAATACAGCTGGAGGTAGAGCTTAACCTCAGAAGGCAGAATGGTAGCCTTATGCAATGCGAGAAAATGCATATGGAGGTAGAGCTTAACCTCAGAAGGCAGAATGGTAGCCTTATGCAATGCAAGAAAATGCAGATGGAGGTAGAGCTTATCGTCGGAAGGTATAATGGTAGCCTTATGCAATATGAGAAAATGCAAATGGATGTAGAGCTTAACGTCGGAAGGCAAAATGGTAGCCTTATGAAATGCAAGAGAATGAGATGAAAATAGTGCTTAGTGTCAAAAGGCATAATGGTAGCCTTATGCAATGCAAGAGAATGCAGATGGAGACAATTCTTAGTCTCGGAAGGGTGAAATGTAGCCTTATGCAATGCAAAAAAGTAAAAGACAAATAGTAGTAAAATTTCTTAGCTGATAGCTGATTTCGATATTATGGCTGCTGGGGATTTCTTGTGTGGATAGTAATTGTAGATAGGCGATGATTCTAAGAATTGTATTTCCGAGAAGTGTGAGTGTGTGACTTGAGTGTTTGCATCCAAAGAAAAATTGTGAGTTTTGTAGAGGGGAAAGGTTAGTTCGTATCCCCGTGGATGTCGCTTGTCCTGCTTAGCTCTGTTTTCAGTGATGTTGTGTATCATTGGGGTAGCATTGCCAAACAAATCAATTTTGATAATAGACATGCATGATTTAGTAAAAATATAACATAAGTACATAATTGAGAATAGTTTTCTTTAGATGAACCGACAACTGCGACGTGGTTCAAGACATTGCAACATCTCTCGCTCTGAAATTTTTAGGGTCCTCCTCAAAATTATGCCCCAGTTTATTGGGTTGCTGCTTCTGACGGCTGCGTGCGATAAATGGCTGACATCAACTTTGGAATTTTGAGGGTCCTCCTCAAAATTCTGCCCAAGTTTCCAATAGTGGGGGGAAATGAAAATTTTATTGAATTGTGACCGAACCCATAGGGCTGCCTATGTATACCCTCTTAAATGGGAATCAGGTTAGGCGTAGTTCATTACATCATATAAGGAAATCATAAACGTTACACATAGTATCGCTTTACTACATCTGAATTGATTGGCTTCGGCCAAACTTCTCCGTCCATTTCTGCAAGTATGATGGCTCCTCCTGTTAGAACCCGGTGAACCATGTACGTGCCCTACTAGTTGGGAGAGAATTTCCCTTTGGCTTCATCTTGATGTGGAAAGATTTTCTTCAATACCAGTTGTCTTGGTGTGAATTGTCTTGGCTTGAATCTTTTGTTGAAGGCTTTGGACATTCTGTTCTGATAAAGTTGACCATGACAAACTGCATTCATTCTTTTTCCATCTATAATGGCTAACTGCTCGTAGTGGCTCTTTACCCATTCTGCGTTGTCGAGTTCTGCTTCCTATATGATTCTCAATGATTGAATTTATACCTCAACGGGAATGACTGCCTCTGTACCATAAACCAACATATAGCTATCACCCAGGTTGATTTGCGAACTGTGGTGCGGTACCCCAATAAAGCAAATGATAGCTTTTCGTGCCACTGCTTATGCTTTTCTATCATTTTCCTTAGTATCTTCTTGATATTCTTATTGGCGGCTTTTATGGCTCCATTCATCTGAGGTCTGTAAGTTGTATAATTCTTATGTTTGATCTTGAAAGTTCCACACATGGCCTTCATCAAGTCACTGTTGAGATTGGAACCATTATCACTGTTGATTGACTCTGGAATTCCGAACCGACAAACAATGCGGTCGCGGACAAAGTCTGCCAGGACTTTCTTAGTCACTGCCTTGTAAGATGCTGCTTCAACCCATTTAGTAAAATAATCAATTGCCACTAGAATGAACCTATGCCCATTTGATACGGCAGGCTCGTAGGTCCGATGCGATCCATTCTTTAAGCGGCGAACGGCTATGGCAAGCTTGTTGTAGTAAACTCATTTGGAAGCACCTTTATCATGTCTGCATGTATCTGATAGTGATGGCACTTTCGGACATACCGGATGCAGTTTGTTTCCATAGTCATCCAAAAATAACCTACTTGGAGTATCTTCTTGGCTAAGACAAAACCGTTCATATGTGGACCGCAGGTCCCAGCATGGATTTTTTCTAGCAGTTTAGATGCTTCCTTTGCATCGACACACCTTAGTAATCCCAAATTAGGAGTCCTCCTATACAGGATTCCTCCGCTGTGAAAGAAATTTTAGATAATCTCGGAAGTGTGCGCTTCTGAGTGGGATTTGCAAGCTTTGGGTATTCTCATCTTGCCAAGTATTCCTTAAATCGTGAAACCAAGGTTTTCCATCTGCCTCTTCTTCGACAAGAGCACAGTAAGCTGATTGGTCATGAATTTTTACTAGAATAGGATCTATGAAATTCTTATCTGGATGTTGGATGATGGATGATAGGGTTGCCAATGCATCGGCAAACTCATTCTGGACTCTTGGAACATGCCGGAATTCTATCTTTGTGAACCTCTTCTTCAACTCCTGTACATGATGCAAATACATGAGTATCTTGGAATTCTTAGTTGCCCATTCTTCTCGGAACTGATGTATAATGAGGCCTGAATCTCCGATCACTAGCAACTCTTGAATGTTCATGTCAATGGCCAACTTGAGCCCTAAGATGCAGGCTTCATACTCGGCCATATTATTGGTGCACGGGAACCTGAGCTTGGCAAATACCGGATAATGCTAGCCGGTTTCTAATACTAGGACTACTCCTATGCCAACTCCTTTGAAGTTTGCTGCTCTGTTGTAAAACATTCTCAAACCATCATCGGACTCTGCAATATCCTCTCCTATGAAAGATACCTCTTCGTCAAAAAAATATGCCTTTAGAGGCTCGTATTCTCTGTCCACGGGAGTTTCGGCAAGATGATCAGGTAGTGCTTGTCCTTTGATTGCCTTCTGAGTCACGTAAACAGTGTCGAATTCACTCAGCAGGATTTGCCACTTGGCTAGTTTGCCAGTAGGCATAGGATTCAGAAAGATATACTTCAGCGGATCCATTCTTGATATGAGATAAGTAGTATAGGCACAGAAATAGTGCCTTAACTTATGAGCTACCCAAGTCAGAGCACAACAAGTGCATTCTAATAGAGAATACCGGGCCTCGTGCGGTGTAAACTTCTTGCTGAGATAGTAGATGACCTACTCCTTTCTCCCTGTTTCATCATGCTGCCCCAGAACACAACTGAATGCTCCATCCAATACTACAAGGTAGAGTAATAGAGGTCTACCTGGCTCGGGCGGGACCAAAACTATTGATGTTGACAAGTACTCCTTAATTCTGTCGAAGGCTTTCTAATAGTAATCGATCCATTTAGCTGCGGCGGCCTTCTTTAACATCTTAAAGATTGGCTCACAAATGATAGTGGACTGAGCTATGAACCAGATGATGTAGTTAAGTCTCCCCAAGAAACTTATAACCTCTTTCTTGTTCTTTGGTGGTGGAAATTCTTATTTGGCTTTGACCTTTGATGGTGTTGGCCCAAGTAAATGTTAGTTTTGAAGACTGACAAAGGAACTCATGATGAACCAGGTCCATCCAGTGGTCCATCTCTCAGGTGCAAAAAAATGGGCAGATTCAAGCATACGGGTTTCACGTGAAGGAGATAAGCTTAACTTGGTGTATTTAATATCTCCTGGTTGAAAAGGTTGCATAATTGATAAGGAGAAGGACTCCTTAATCAAAGAGAACACTATTAAAGATAAGGAAGAGTTGCATCAGAGCTCTAGTTATTTCTTCATCTGCTAACTCTATAAATTGCAGGATGTTCTCACATTAAATTGTTGCACAAAAACGCAGAAGTTAAACATGAATTGGGAGCAAAATAGCAAGGCTTTTTTCAAGCAATTCGTGTGTGATTCAAGTGTGCAAACCTGAAGCTACATGAACAAGATTGAAGAACCAGCTCCATAAAGTGTTTTATGTGTCTTTCTTTATTTCTAGTTCAATTGTAGTAGGTGTTTTAATACTGTACCTTTCAGCTTTCATAAAAGTAATTGTATTAGGTACTTTGAGTATTCAAGTTAGAGCTAACTTGAAGTTGTCGCAGCAGTTAGAGGCTGGTTGCCACAACAGGATTAGAGTTAATCCTTAAGTTTTCAAAGAGTTTTGTAAATGCAGTTTTGGCTCAGTGATTTTAGTGGAAGTTTGGGAAAATCCTACTGAGTAGTAGGTCGTAGTTTTTTCACCTTTTGAGCCAGGTGTTTTCCACGTAAAAATCTTTGTGTTATTTATTTTATGTACTTTTAAACAGCAGTAGTTAGTACATCTAGAAGAACTAGGTCTTTCCAGAAGCAGTTTAAGCAAAAAATTGGGTACCACACAAATCACCCCCCCCCCTCTTGTGTGGTATTGACGTTTAGAACATCAATTGGTATCAGAGCAGGTTATCCTTGAAAAGGCTAACACCTTAGGAAAAGATCAACATGAGTGCACCACCTGGGAACTGGGAAGGGCAATCCACTGATAGGCCTCCACTCTTTAATGGCCACTACTACTCTTGGTGGAAAAACAGGATGAGAGATCACATCATAGGAGAAGACTATGAAATCTGGGACATAATCATTGATGGTCCTCTAGCAACTATAAAGAAGAATGTTGAAGGAGTGGATGTGCCAAAGACAAGAGCTGACTGCACTGCTGAGGACTTAAGGAAGTGGGAAAAAATGCAAAGGCCAAGAAATGGCTTGTGTGTTGACTTGGTCCAGATGAGTACAGTAGAATTCAAATTTGTACCACTGCTAAGGAAATCTGGGACACTTTGCAAGTGGCTCATGAAGGAACACCTCAAGTGAAGAGGTCCAGAGGA
>MU680706.1:3507-14002 GCA_026770625.1 Nicotiana glauca | reverse complement strand
AAACGCAGAAGTTAAACATGAATTGGGAGCAAAATAGCAAGGCTTTTTTCAAGCAATTCGTGTGTGATTCATGTGTGCAAACCTGAAGCTACATGAACAAGATTGAAGAACCAGCTCCATAAAGTGTTTTATGTGTCTTTCTTTATTTCTAGTTCAATTGTAGTAGGTGTTTTAATATTGTACCTTTCAACTTTCATAAAAGCAATTGTATTAGGTACTTTGAGTATTCAACTTAGAGTTAGCTTGAAGTTGTCGCATCAGTTAGAGGCTGGTTGCCACAACGGGATTAGAGTTAATCCTTAGGTTTACAAAGAGTTTTGTAAATACAGTTTTGGCTCAGTGATTTTAGTGGAAGTTTGGGAAAATCATACTGAGTAGTAGGTCGTGGTTTTTTCACCTTTTGAGCCAGGTATTTTCCACGTAAAAATCTTTGTGTTCTTTATTTTATGTACTTTTAATTCCGCAAACAGTAGTAGTTAGTACATCTAGAAGAACCAGGTACTTCCAGAAGCAGTTTAAGCAAAAACTTGGGTACCAAACAAATAACCCCCCCCCCCCCTTGTGTGGTATTGATGTTTAGAACATCAGATGGATCCAGTTCTATTCCTCGGCGACTCACAATAAACCCGAGTAGTTTTTTGGTAGGAACCCCGAATGCTTATTTGGCGGGATTCAGTTTCAGGTTGTATCTTCTCAGTCTGTTGAAGAACTTCCTCAAATATTCCATATCTTCAATGGTTTTCTTGGACTTGGTGATAATATCATCTACATACACTTCAATTTCTTTATGTATCATGTCATGGAAAATAGTAGTCATGGTCCTCACGTAGGTGGCCCCATCATTCTTTAACGCAAACGGCATCATCTTGTAACAATACATCCCCCACGGTGTAAAGAAGGCTGTTTTCTCAGCCTCTTTTTCGTCCATCCAGATCTGATGATACCCAGCAAAACAATCAACAACGATTGTAGTTCATGTTTGGCGCAGTTGTCAATTAGAATATGTATATTTGGCAAGGGGAAGGCGTCTTTGCGACTGGCCCGGTTGAGGTCCTGGTAGTCGACACGGACTCTAACCTTCCCGTCCTTCTTCGGTACTGACACGATATTGTCTAACCATGTTGGATACTCTACTACCTTCAGAACCTTGGCTTTGACGTGTTTGGTGACTTCTTCCTTGATTTTCAAACTCATGTCAGGCTTGAACTTCCTGAGCTTCCCTTAGATGTACTGAGACCGGTCATATCATCATACGACCAGGCGAATATGTCTTCGTATTCCCTTAGGAATTCCATGTACTCTTCCTTTTTTAATGGTGACAAATAAACATTGATGCACGTTTCTTTGTCATTTTCTGCATCTCCCAGGTTAACAATCTCAGTTACGTCCAAGTTAGACTTAGGTCTATTCTCAAAATACTCAACCTCTTTAACAACCGATTCTTGTATATCATCTACTTCTGAGCCTATATCCATTTTTTTTGTTGTCTCGTTGCATGTCACAATCATCGGTTCATCAAGATAAGTAATAGTAATGCTATGTAAATAAAGTAAATGATAAAAAGTAATAAGAGCAAGATTTATAAGAAACTGAAATGCTTTGATAAATTTCATAATTGTTTTGAACATTGGAGCTCTTATTTCGAAATTAAAATGCGGAAAGAAAGTCAACTAGCGAAAAAATAAAGGTAATACATGGTGCTTTGTTCAGCCTTGCTACCCCGAAGCTTTCCCGGCTCTGGTGGTTCTTATGGACCAATTGTTGAGGCACTCTCCTCAGCTCACGACTTGCATGTACGGGCCTTCCTCCCCCTCCTCCACGAAAATGACACAACAATCCATATTATCATCTTCCAAAAACAAATTCCTCATTGCCGCCAGTGCTTCCTCTTCTTCTGACTCATATATAACATCGGCTGGTTGAAAAGTCTGCTCCAAGAGAGGTATCAGATGTTCGAGTGGGTAGTAGGGACTGCACCATGGTGGCGACCAGTGGTTGAACTCCTCCTAAGTGTATTCATATCCCAAACCGAAAGTGGTATTGTGCTTCCTGAACTTGATAGGCTTAGAAATTCCTTAGATATTCTTGTCGAGTCCCTTGCCAGGTTCGTACCTGCACCAGTTCAATATGATTTCAATTTTGTTATCCCACCATTTATCTTTGTCCATGACGTTGACTCACTCAATGTGGTAGTGGGTTTCACCGCATATCATTCTTCTTCCTTCAATTGCTGGGATGGTCTGGCGACTGTATATGGGATTGCTACCGTCACCATAAATAATCACCTCTTGGTAATTCCACTCAAACTTCACCGCTTGATATAGGGTTGATGCTACATCCCCAGCGGCATGGATCCAGGGTTGTCCCAATAGCAAGTTGTAAGATGTTGGAACTTCTATCACTTGAAAGTCGACATCAAACCAAGTAGGTCCTATTTGCAGACACAAACTGAATTCTCCAATAGTGGACCTTTGGGAACCATCAAAAGCTTTGACTTTGATGGCTCCATCCTTGATCTCATGCAGGCTCTTTCCCAATGTTCTGAGAGTCACCAATGGACAAATATTGAGGTTGGACCCTACGTCAATCAAAATCCTGATGATGAAATAATCCTGGCATTGCACAGTGATATGCAATGCCTTGTTGTGGCTTAGCCCTTCTGGTGGCAGCTCATCTTTGTGGAAAGTGATTTTGTGACTCTCCAATACTAGCCCTACCATGTTTGCCATTTCTCCTCGAGTTATGTTGCTAGGTACGTATGCCTCGCTCAGCACCTTCAATAAGGCATTCTTATGTGCATCAGAGATTTGTAGAAGTTCTAAGATGGAGATCTGTGCTGGTGTTTTATTCAATTGATCAATACCTGAGCACTCATTTGCTTGTATCTTCCTCCAGAGATCATCAGGCCCAGTTTTGGTCGATTGTCCAGAGGCCTGCTTACTCGATTTAGCTAAATGTTCCGGAGTATAAACCCTGTCAGTTGTTGTCATGCCCTATGCTGCAACTGCTTCTCTAGTTTTGGCTTTCCATTTTCTCCTTGCCTCGGCTATGTAATCCCAAGGGATGGCCTTCGTATGGAATGGTGCTATGGCTGATATTGCCATTGGAATGTGTACCCTTGCTTTGGAAGGTAACACAACAACTTCAAATGGTGTAGGTGCTTTTTGGGACACAAACTCGACCTCAATCGGTCTTGGCTTTTTTTGCAGAAGAAGGTGCTTCGAACTCAAGTGGTATGGACATGTTCACTTCAGCGTCTCTAGAAGGCTGGATCTGGACTACAATCAGATTAATTGTGACTGTTGGTTTCTTTGGCTCGTCACCTTCAGCAATCAATCTGATCGATCCTTTGGGGTCCTAATCATCTTCTATCTCAATCATGTGAACACCTCCACCCTTGTGGTCTGGTGGAGGGTTGTTACGGACATTCGGAGCAGGCTACTTTGACACGATGATATTGTTGTCAATCAAAGCTTGGATCTTATCCTTTAGAGAGCGGCACTCATCAATGGTATGCCCCTTCATGCCGGAATGGTATGCACAGGTTTTATTTGGGTTGACCTATTGGGAAGGATTTTCTGGGGTTATGGCAGGGATAGGGGTGACATAACCAACAACTTTAAGCCTTTTGGGAAGGATTTTCTGGGGTTATGGCAGGGATAGAGGTGACATAACCAACGGCTTTAAGCCTTTCATACAGCTGGCCGATTGGTTCGGCAACGACAGTGTATTATTTAGAAGGTCTGCGGTCGATGTTTGGTTGGGGTCTAGGGAAATTTTAGCGAGGGGGAGGTGATTGGTATTGGGCTTGTTGAGTGTTGTAGGCTTGATAGACATGTGCAGTTTGGGAGTATTTGGGTGAAGTAGGCTGATATGCGGGAGGTGGAGATGATTGTTAAGTAGGTGGTGGAGCTTGGTAAGAGGGCGAGGGTGCTTGGTAATTTGGGGTAGGCTGATATGCGAGTGGAGGTAATGGGTAGGTTTGGTATTTGATTGGGGATTTTGTTCTCTATGCAACCATCACGGCACTCACATCCCTTTTCTTGGACGTGCCACCGAACGGTAGAGCCTTGTTTGTAGCATGTAATGCTTCAAAGTTAGTGACCATACCACTTTTAATACCTTCCTCGATCCTCTCCTCTAGCTTGATGATGTCGGAAAATTTCTGTCCTTCAATCGGCATCAACCTTTCGTAGTACTGTGGGTCTTGTGCCCGGACGAAAAACCTGTTAATTTGTTCTTCTTCTAAAGCCGGCCTCACCTTGGCAGCTTCTGATCTCTAATGAGTAGCATACTCGCGGAATGTCTCCGTAGGTTTCTTCTTTAAGTTCTGGAATAGAACACATCTGGCGCATTTACCGTGTTGAATCTGAACCTGTCCATGAAATCGGATGCCATACCTACCCAATTTGGCCATTTCTTCGGGTCTTGGCTAGTGTGCCAAGATATAGAATCCCCTTTCAGACTTCTCACAAAGAGCTTCATGCGAATTTTTTCATCATTTCCTACTCCGACCAGCTTGTCGCAGTATGTCCTCAATTGAACTTTAGGATCTCTGGTGCCATCGAATATCTCGAACTTGGGAGGTTTGTACCCCTTGGGCAGTTTGGCATATGGTTGAATGCAAAGATCTTTGTAATTCAGTCCCTCGATCCCCTTGCTCCTTCAACACCCTGAACTGGGCTTGTCAGCTTCTTGAGTTCTGCGGCCAGATTCCTGATAAGAGAGTCTTTTTCATCAGACTCAGGTGTGCTTGAGGTGGGCTGAATGGGGTGTGGTATGGTTTCCACATAGATGGGGGTGTTTTCGTGATGATCATTTGTGGAGTTTAGTGGTTCAGGGATGAGCAGTGGGGTGTTGTTTGAATTGTGGCATGTGTTGCAGTAGTGATGGGGAGCAGGTTAGTTTTGTGGTTTCTGGATGTTTTGCGGTGGTATGGGATTTTGGGTGTTGGGGAAGTCTACATCTAGGGTAGTGAGGGAAAATGACAAGCTTGCCAAGTTCCGAACTTGGTCCAGTTCTTCCTGAAATTTCAACTACTTCTCTTCGAGCTGGGAGGCATTTTCCTTGGAAACCTGAATACCCTGAGGAGCCTCTACCCTTTCAACTGAGTTCTCCTTTCTGATGTTGATCAAATCTTCCATTTTTCCTTGTTCTTGTTTCTGATACGACTCTGATGAGGAGGAGGAGGTGGAGGGCACTTAGATCGTATGGAGTAAGATGATGATGCCAGAGTGCACGAACTAAACTTTGGAGAAGGGAATAAACAAAAGTAAAAAACAAAGGAAGGTAACAAGTTAGTGAGGATCGTGAGAAGAAAACGTTGCAATATTTAAATACATAGTGCAAGAATATAAATTGTGTCCTAATTTGTGAGCCTCGTTGTGCCCGAGGTAGGCCTAGCGACAAGTTGACTTGGAGAACTTATAATGCTAAATGCCTTATTTTATTGATAAAAATAAGACGAATCCCAAAACGACACCAAATAGCAAAAAATAAAATGTCACTAATGGCTATTGACCTTATTAAATTTAAAGCAAAGAAAAGACTCCTAACTACTTGGTCCTAGAAGGACCTTCCCTAAACTCGGCATCTTTTTCTCCATCGAACAGCTTCACCAGTTCACGTAGTCCCAGTAGCAAGTAGGCTCTAACCAAGTGTCCTCCTTCGTTTCCCTCAGCATTCTGGCAGTTTTCAATCCTCTGAATGAACTTCCTTTATAGATTTACTAAAGCCCGCTCCAAATACCCCTGTCACTTGTTGGCGTTGATAGCCATATATTTCCTTTCTTCAATCAGCTTTTGATGGGTTTCTTGAATTTCCCAGTGCTCACTTTTGCATTCCCAAATCCTCTCGCGCAATTGGTTGTACTTGACCTGTACTTCAGCCTTTTCGTCGATGATCTTGTGACCTCGAACAATCCCGAGTCATCCTAACCCACTATGATCGTCTTCCAACCAACTTGGATAGTATTGAGTATAACCAGCATGGTACCTGTCTTGTTCTATAGAATCCTTTCCCAGGATGATTTTGCAGTGTCACATGTGCTGAGCTTGACAGAAAAGAAGGCAAATTTCCCAAATATTTGCAGATGAGGGTCTGATCACTGGAGTGAAGGTCTTCCCACCAGCTTAACAACCTTGGGTGGATGTTGGTTACCATGCTGAATCTGGGGACTTCATGCCTCATTTTCTGGAAAACAAAGTGTTAGGACCTTACCCCTACCAGACTCGACTATTTAAATATCAATAATTAGCATAAGCAGCATTTAGTTCTCCAAATAAATGCACAGACGTGTTAATGTCTGTTTGGGTTCCGAGGAAACCCGGTGGACTTTGGACAAGTCTATCTTAAAGAGTCATTATGCGGACAACATATCCAACTCGGCTAGGTTTTACAGTGATGCATGCACAATTGAACATAGTAAGGTTTATATGGGGTGCTAGACAGGTACCCTTGAGCGGACAACTCAAGAGGGAAAGGCACGAAACCGTCGACTGCGCCGCTGATCGACTGGTTTTACTGCAAATACGACTGAAACCTATAGGCAGGATTTCTATATGTTATGCATAAATGCAGAATTTGTAAATAGTAATCCCTATGAGCATGTTGTCTACCCATATGCATACATAAATGAACCTCCCTTTTTCACTAGAACCGCATGGTCATTACAAATTATTACAGACCCGAATGAATCAAGAAAGATAAAAAATTACATGAGAAATTCAAACTACAACTAAACAGCCTAATTCAGACTCAAGGTCTAACAATATGAGATAAACTAACTTCCAGGATCACTTTTCCAAGACCTTTCCTTTATTTGGGATGTGTCAAAGCTTCCCAAGAACTTAAAGGGCTCCGGACGGTGCTTACTCCCCGAATACATTGCAGAATGAGATTATAGTGCAGTGTGGAAGGGCCATCGCTTAAAAGTCCAAGTTCAGATGGAACTTAAGGTCCCAAAGCAAGGCTCATAGGAGGGGGGCAGAACTTAGAATCTAAGAGTAAGGGCAAGTTCATAGAGGGGAATTAGGGAGGCCAGGGCAGGCTAGTGGTCATGCCCAGCAATCAAGAATGTTGGCACACCCCTGACCAGCCTATTAGCCAAATCTTAGGAGTTAGGATACCTTGAAGATCAAGTTCAGACCTAGGCAGTAATTTGGATACTGCCAGGCCAAAACCTTAACTCATACATATAGAGGGGAATAGGGGGTAGGGATTCACAATAGAAACAAATGCAAGGAAAGAACATATATAGTTTAATCACTGAACATGAACAACAAAGTAAACAAGAATGCCAAAACTATAAAGTAAACACATAGAGGTGAGGTAAAAAAATTAAATCAGACATACCAGTTTCAGGGAAAACAGGTAAAAATAGTAGTCTTGAAAAGCCAATTTGTAAGCAAGCAGTTCCAAAAGATCTCAGAAAAGCATAGTGTTTAGAGAATATTGAGCTCAAAGCAGTATTGTAAGTGTGTAAGTTGAAAATAAAAAGTTTGAGGTATTGAAATCAAAGTGTATCGTAAGTGTGTAAGTTGAAAGTAAAAAGTTCGAGGTATTGAACTTGAAGTGTCTAAAAGTGCAGAAGGGTAGTCCCTTTTATAGTACAGAAAAGCAAGTAAGAAAGGTAAGAAAATAGTTTGCAATAAATCACATAGAATTTCCCTTCAGTAAAGGGATTTGATTTCAAACGCGTAGAAGATACTTAAGGAAGAATTTGCTTAAACTTTCCCCAAAGTAATACAAGAAAGGGTAAGTACACAAGAGTTATTTAAGGCAAAAGTCCAATGGTACACGGTTTGTGGAAAATAAGGAAAGGGAATCAATCAAACAGCCAAGGAAATCAAACTAACAGGCTTTTACTCGAATGAACCAAGTTAGGAATGGGGTAAAGAAAGGCTCAATTTAAAGGCAATCAGTAACAATCAATTAGCCCCATTAAAGGACTTCATAATCAATCAATTAGTTGGTAAAACATTTTGAAAGGAGAGTTCTTATATATATAAAGCACACAAATATATGAATCAAGAAGGGACTATCAAGTTATTTAAAAGAGAGTTTAATCAAAAAGAGGACCAGAATCGTAAGCAAAAAGGGTACAATGAGTCTGAGAGTCCAGGGTCCCAAAGTGGAACCCTAATTCAAACACAAAAATCAAAATCACCAAAGGAAACCCTAAATCGGGGTTTCAAGATGAATTATACAATAAAGATGAGCAGCCAAGCCACTCGATAGAGGTTCAGAAGTCTTTTCCAAAGACTTATGAGAAATAAGCAGGCACGATACACAATTAAGAGCATGGAGAACACGTTTTGAGAAAAACTCAGAACTTAAATAAGTTCAGAAGAAAACATAATACAAACTTGGGCAAAACCAGATGAATCATAATTAGTAAGAACACAAACTGTCACGACCCAAAATCCACTAAGGGTCGTGGTGGCGCCGGACACCTCTGTCAGGCCAGCCAACTCAAATACTTTAAGTTAGTCTCATTTTCACACTTTTGAAATACAGGATTTTTCCTTCCATTATTTAGAAGTTTTAAAGAATATAATTTCAAATCAAATTTAAAGGTCAAGCAATTAATACAATAATCCAAACCATCCCAAAACCTGGTGTCACAAGTACATGAGAAACTACTGATAAGAGAATAAATAAAATACAACATCCGTCCGGAATACAATGGACGAAAAGTAAATACAGTACACTGGAAGGGACAACCCTAGCTGCGGTCGCCTCGAATGATGCAGCTCACCTAGTCCCAGCGTCAACCATGCTGCTATGCCCAATAGGCTGCTAGAGGTATATATATACCTGTACAACAAAAATGCACAGAAGTGTAGTATGAGTACATAATCAACGTATACTCAGTGAGTATCCCGCCTAATCCCGAAGGGGTAGAGACGAGATGGCCAGCTTCGACACTCACTAGAGGTTAATTAACAATATTCTATAAGTGCGAAGATAATCATGGATTTATATAGAAGTTCAAGTTGTGAAGCCAGAAAACAGGTAAACGCCTTCAATAATAAATCAAGGGCTTCCAAAGTTTATTCTTTATGATCTTATCAGTTTATATCAAACCACGTAGGGCCAATTCCACATTTACAATTTTTCAAGTAACAGATAAGCATGTGAAAATCATTCCGAGGTCGACGGCCCGCTCCAATAGAAATGTAAATTATGCACTGCCGAGGGTCGAGCGGCCCTTACCATAGATGCATCTATTAAATCTGCCAAGACGTTCGGCCTGTTCCAAAAATAAACACATACCCTGCTCGCAAATCATGCATGCGACGCAGGTACACATAAGAATACATGCTCAATCAGTCAAATAAGAACTTATCGGGGAATATTTATTCAAATAAAACTAATTCTCCTTTAACAATTTCAAGAAATGAATCTTAATCCCTTTGAAATTCATTTACTAATTTAATGTGATTTAGGCAATTCAAACCGTAAATGGGTTCACTATAATCCATGTATAACATGCTCTTTGGGTCCTAGACTACCCGGACAATAGCATGATAGTAGCTACGCACAGACTCTCATCACCTCGTGCATAAGTAGCCCCCAAAAATAGGAGCACATAATAATTTACTTCACCTATGGGTTAAATTCCCCTTCACAAGATTAGGAAGGAGACTCACCTCGCTCCGAAGATCCATAATCGGCATTCTACATTCTTCCGAAGGCTCGAACCGACGCCCAAAGCTCCAAAACTAGTCAATGGCGATACAAATCCATTAATATATGCTAAGGTACTCATTACAAACCAATTTATAACAATTCCTAACCATGATCAAAAGTTGACCAAAATGCCCTCGGGCCCACGTGCCCGGAATCCAAAATTTCTCGAAGATAAAGTTTACCCATAACCTTTGGAACTCGAATATATAATTTTTTCTTAATTCCATACTCAAAATCGTAATAAAAATCCAAGATTTCTAATTTCCTAGGATTTCAACCAAAACCCCAAATTTACACTAATCTTCATGCTAAAATCCATACATAATTAATGTATTTAACTCATAATAGGTAGAAATAACTTACCTTAACATTGTTGACGAAGAACCTCTCTTGAATCCTCCCAAAATCGCCAAAGCCATGAAAAATGAGAGAAATGATGTCATGACCCCAAACCCGATCGTGATGGCGCCCAACACAACTGCTAGGCAAGCCCGACCAGTTTCACTCTCAACCCGAGCATAAAGCTCAAAACCATTTATTTAAAAAAAAATTATTAACAGCATTTAAACTAGAAGCAAATCTGAAAGATAGAAATAAATCGAAAAATCCACAATACTGAACAACCACCCAAAGATCTGGGGGTCGTGAGTCTAGAGCCTCTACCAGAATAATAAAGTATACTGTAAAACAACATAGTCTGAAGTACGCGGAAAAGTCAAATAACAGGAAATAGGAGAGAAGTCGGGTCCTGCGGACATCAGGCAGCTACCTCGACAACTCCGTATAAAAGCCCTGAAGAACA